>JARYHS010013630.1:284644714-284863751 GCA_031002005.1 Vandiemenella viatica | reverse complement strand
TGACATGGATTCCATGGAATCCAGTTGCTATGAAAAATGAAGACCCATATACTGCATCAGCAATGGTAAAATTTGCTTCTCAGTATTCATATGCTTGAAGCATAGTAAAATATATACCAAGTATTACTGTAATAATTAATGCTTGAAATCTTTGGGAATGATTAGATTCTATAAGTCCATGATGCGCTCATGTAACTGTGATTCCTGAAGTTAGTAAAATTACTGTATTTAACAGGGGGATTTGTATAGGGTTAAATGGTAATACTCCTTTTGGCGGTCAGTTTATACCTAATTCAATTGCAGGAGCAAGTCTTCTATTAAAACATGCTCAAAAGAATGAAACAAAAAATAATACTTCTAATGTAATAAATTGAATTATTCCTCATCGTAATCCAATAGATACAGGAATAGTATGAAGTCCTTGATATGTTCCTTCTCGTACTACGTCTCGTCATCATTTATACATGGTTAATAAAGTAATTATTATTCCTATGAAGAATAGATTTATTTCTAATATATTAAATCCTTTGGCTACTCCTGATACTATAATTATTGCTCCAGTGGCCCCTGTTAGGGGTCATGGTCTGTAATCTACTAAATGGAAAGGTTGAAGCGAGTGAGTTGTTAACATAATTAATATACTTCTCTTGAATATAATGTTCTTAAAACTGAAAATACATATGCTTGAATAATGGCTACTGCTGATTCTAATATTAATAATACTGTTTGTGCTATTAATATTAGAATAATTATTTGACAGGCAATAATTGGGCCTGTATTTCCTATTAAAGTTAATAAAAGATGTCCTGCAATTATATTTGTAGCTAATCGAATTACTAATGTTCCTGGTCGAATAATATTACTAATTGTTTCAATTAATACTATAAATGATATAAGGGCTCATGGTGTTCCTTTAGGTACTAAATGTATAAATATATGATTTGTATTATTAATTCATCCAAATAGTATAAAGCATACTCAAAGTGGTAATGCTAGGGAGAATGTTATAGATATATAGATAAATACATATGGATATAACCCTATGAAATTATTAAATATAATTATAATAAATAGTGAAATAAATATTATTGTTGTTCCTTTATTTCCTTTATACCTTAAAAGGGTTTTAAATTCAACATGAAGAATTATTATTATTTTGTTCCATGTTGAATTTAATCGTGATGGAATTAATCAAAATATTCTAGGAATAATAATTAATCCTTTATACCCTAAAAGGGTTTTAAATTCAACATGAAGAATTATTATTATTTTGTTCCATGTTGAATTTAATCGTGCTGGAATTAATCAAAATGTTATAGGAATAATAATTAATCCAATGATTGCTCTTGTTCAGTTAATTGATAAATTTATAATATTTGTTGATGGGTCAAATGTTGAGAATCAATTTACTATCATTTTCAGTTTAATATTTTTTTTGTTTATATGTTTTAGTTGATTTATGTTGATATAAATATTGATTTATTGTATTGAATAGATAATAATTTATTATATTGAATATAATAAATACTGTAGAAAATAAGATAAATAGAGATAATCATATTAATGGGGATATTTGTGGAATTAAAATATTTATATTTTCCACCAGAAGTATTTGTCACTATACTATATATTGGTTTAAGAGACCATTACTTACTTTCAGCCATCCGGTGTAAGAAGTATTAATTAATAATATTTACAGATTGTCATTCAATTGTTTTTTTTTTTAACTAACTTCTTATTCAATTATTTTCTTGATTCATGATATGAATAAATTTGTTGATGTTCTTTCTACAACAATAGGTATAAATCTAAGATTTACACCACAAATTTCTGAACATTGACCATAAAATAAGCCTGGTCGGTTAATACTAAATCTAGCTTGATTAAGTCGTCCTGGAGTAGCATCTACTTTAATTCCAATTGATGGGATTGTTCATGAGTGAAGAACATCAAATGCTGTCGTTAAAATATGTATGGGAATATTTATCGGGATAATAGTTCGATTGTCAACATCTAATAGCCGAAAATTGTTATTTTCTAAATTATTATCATTTAATATGTATGAGTCGAATTCAATATTTTTGAAGTCTGAATATTCAATTGCTTTAATCGTAATTAAAGCATCATTGGTGTCATCAATTAAATACAATATTCGAATTGAAGGTAGGGCAATAAAATTTAGTGTTATTGCTGGTAATATAGTCCAAATAGATTCAATTCAATGTCCATGTAATATATATCGATATAATAATTTATCATTCATTATATATATCATGAAATATCCTACTTCTATGGTAATTACGATTAAGACAATTAATGCATTATCATGAAAGAATGATAATTGTTCTATTAGTGGCGATGAACTATCTTGAAAAGAAATATTTGATCAAGTTGCCATATTTTCTAATAAGAGGTTGAACTTCATATGTAAAGCTTAAATCTACTGCACTTATCTGCCATATAAGAAATTAGATACAATTGGTAATTCATTACATCTATGTTCTGCGGGTGGATAATTTTGATTTCATTCATTAGAACTTTATATGTTAATATTATAAATTAATTTTCAGTTTGAAATTATTCTTTCTCATATAATTATAATAAATATGATAATTCTAATAAACGAGATGGATAAACCTACACTGGATAATACATTTCATGACGTATATACATCTGGATAATCTGAGTATCGTCGAGGTATACCGGCCAATCCAAGGAAATGCTGTGGAAAAAATGTTAAATTTACTCCAATAAATATAATTGTGAATTGAATTTTTAAGCATTTTTCATTTATTGTTATACCTGTAAATAGTGGATATCATTGAATGATTCCTCCCATAATTGCGAATACAGCTCCTATTGAAAGAACATACTGGAAATGTGCAACTACATAGTATGTATCATGTAATACAATATTGATAGATGAGTTAGCTAATACTAATCCTGTTAATCCTCCAATTGTAAATAAAAAAATAAATCCTAATACTCATAAAATGGATGGTGAAAATCTAAGTTTTGTTCCATATAGTGTTCCTAGTAATCTAAATACCTTAATACCTGTAGGTACCGCAATAATTATAGTGGCTGATATGAAATATGCTCGTATATCTACATCTATCCCTACTGTAAATATGTGGTGAGCTCATACAATAAATCCTAAGATTCCAATAGTTGCTATGGCATAAATTATTCCTAATGTGCCGAATGCTTCAATTTTATCTCTTTCTTGGCATACAATATGCGAAATTATACCAAATCCTGGTAGAATAAGAATATATACTTCTGGATGACCAAAGAATCAAAATAAATGTTCATATAGAATTGGGTCTCCCCCCCAACTGGGTCAAAGAAAGAAGTATTAAGATTTCGGTCTGTTAATAGTATTGTAATTGCTCCTGCAAGAACTGGTAAAGATAATAATAAAATAATAGCCGTAATGACTACTGATCATACAAAAAGTGGTGTTTGGTCTAGGGTTATATTAGGAGATCGTATATTAATAGCTGTAGTAATAAAATTTACTGATCCTAAAATAGATGATACTCCAGCTAAATGTAATGAGAAGATTGCTAAGTCTACTGATATTCCTCTATGAGCAATTGCTCCGGCAAGGGAGGAGGGGATATACATTTCATCCTGTACCTACTCCACCTTCAATTATTCTTGATGTTAGTAAAAAGAGTTAAAGATGGGGGTAATAATCAGAATCTTGTGTTATTTATTCGGGGAAAAGCTATGTCTGGGGCTCCAATTATTAAAGGTACTGATCATTTTCCAAATCCACCAATTATAATTGGTATAGCTATGAGGAAAATTATTACGAAAGCGTGTGCTGTAATAATTACATTATAGATTTGATCATTTTCAATTAAATGTCCTGATTGACCTAATTCTATACGAATTAGTATTCTTAAAGAGGTTCCTACTATAACTGCTCATGCCCCGAAAATAAAATATAATGTTCCAATATCTTTATGATTCGTGGAAAATAGTCATTTTTGCGGTGAGATGGCTGAAGATTAAGGCGATGGACTGTAAATCTATTTATGAGTTTAACTCTCTCACCGCAATGGCTTTATATTCAATAATGATATTAGACTGCAATTCTAATGGTGTAGTAATAATAAGGCCTAAAAGTTGATCTTTTATTTATAACTTTGAAGGCTATTAGTTTATTTAACTTAATTCCTTAAATTATGAATATTATTATTGGGATTAATCTTAGGCCTATATTTCTTATTATGACAAAGTATATTATATAATTATTTGTTTTTGATAGATTGTTTTTTTATTAAAATTCATTTATTTTCGGTATTTATAAATATAAATGCTAAAAAAGTTAATCATATATAGTAATATAGGGTGATGGTTGTAATAATAATAATAGCTGATACTAAAAATATAAGATCTATACTTACTATGTATTGGATAATAATTCATTTAGGTATAAATCCAGGGAATGGGGGTACTCCTCCTAATGATAATAATCTTATAAAAATACAAAATTTGATATTTTTATATTACTATATTATTTATAGATCTTATAGTTTGGTTTAATCAATATAGATTATTTTGATTCAATATTATCACAATTGTTAATCTGAGAATTGAATAAATAATAAAATAAAATTCTCATATTGTTTCTCTTATTATTATTGACCCAATTATTCACCCAATGTGGCTAATTGATGAATAAGCTATTAATATTGGTAAAGATGTTTGGTTTAATCCTCCAATAGCCCATACAATTACTGATATAATAGTAATCATTACTATAATTGTATTTATTTTTAAACAGTAAGAATTTACTGATATTGGGGCCAATTTTTATCAAGTTATTAAAATTGAGCAATTTAACCAATTGGTTTTTATTATGACCTCCTGAAATCATATATGAAATGGTGCTGCTCCAATTTTAATTAATAATATTGATGAGATTATTAAGACTATAATCATATTATTTTCTCAAAAAAATATTTTATTTATTTGTATAAATAAAATTGTTATTAGAAGCATTGTTGATGCTAAAGTCTGAACAATAAAATATTTAATTGATGTTTCGTTCATGGCTGTATTTTTTGATCTTGCAGTATTAGAATAATAGATAGTATATTAATTTCTAATCCCATTCAAACTCCAAGTCAAGATTTGGAGGATAAGGATAATATAGATCTTATCACTAAAAATCAAAGGAATAAAATTTTTACTGTGTTGTTGTGCACTAAAAAGGAGAGAATTGATATCTCTATTGATGGGGTATGAACCCATTAGCTTTAAATTAGCTTATCTTTTTAATTATATTTAGGTGTATAAAGCACATACGTTTTTGCTACTTAAAGGAATAGTTTAAATCTATTAAATATATAATGTGGGTAGTTGCCTACATTATTTATCTATCAAGATAATCCTTAATTCAGGCACCTCATTTTATATTTTATATTTTAATGTTTTAATTATGTGATATATGTAATTTTATTAATAAATACTTTTAGTTAGGTCAAATATTATAAGGTGAAGGAATTTTAGTTTGGGGTAACCTCTTGTTGTTAAGTATAACAACATATTTATTTTAAATAATTATATTATAATATATAAAGTAGCTCAAGAAAGATTTATATTATAATAAATACTTATATATATACATATATCTATAAGATGTAAAAAATCCTATTTGTAAGGTTTAAAAAAATATTTTATATTAATAACTTATTGGTAATTATTTAATTATATATATATATATAAAACCTTTATTATTGTGTAAACAATTAAAGAATATTGTTATATAAAAATAATTTATATTAAGTTAGTTAACTGAATAATATATAATAATATAGTTATTTATTATAATATAAATTATTTATTGTATATTATACTAGCATTGCCCGCTGCTTCACGCGCGCGTGGCTTGGCAGGTGTAGAAATTATTTACCGGTTTTATTCTCTTATCAGACATTAACGTGGAAAGGCATGAACTGTTAATGTATTCTGAATAGTTTCGTTTTGTTTCGGTTAATACGTTAGGTTCGGTTTTCATACTGATGTCAGAGAGTTGTTTCATTCATATTTTAACATTTGGTGGTATTTTATCTATTTAGAGGAACCTGTCGTATAATCGATTTTATGTACTTTATTTATTGGTTTGAATAACTCCGTTATAAGAATATTTTATTAGAATTTTAATTTTCTATTACTTTAATTGAATTATATTTCAGGGCAAGATACAGCTTATAGTAAAGTAGAGATGGGTTACAATAAATTTATTTATACGAATAATATTATTTAATTTTTAATTGAAGGTGGATTTAAAAGTAATATTAATAACTTAATTGATATAATTTAAGCTCTAAAATGTATACACATCACCCGTCGCTCTTGTTATATAGATGACATAATTCGTAACATAGTAGGTGTACTGGAAAGTGTACCTAATAAGAATAAGATGATGATAGTTTAATATTTCACTTACAATGAATTTAATCTTATGCAATTCAAGATATCTTAAAATAAAAATTATATTTAAATTTTTTGTATTTTTTGTATATAATAAAAATAATTTTAATTAATTTAGTTTAAGTATATATATATATATATAGAAATAATATTATTAATTATAGTTTATTAGTAAAATAATTGGTATAATTTATTTATTTAAAAGTTTATTTTATTTATTGTACCTTTTGTATCAGGGTAAATCAAAATATTTGTTTTTATTTACTGTTCTCGATTTAAATTGATTTGAACACAAGTTAATGTTAATGTTTTATATTTATTTTTAATTTATGTTTAGTGGTAATATATCATTCGTCATTTAAGATATCTAGTTTCTTTAGATAAAATTTAATTTTAGAAAAATTTTAAGAATTTATTTGTATTAATATTTTATGATTTTTCTCTTATAATTTATTTATAATGTTATTTTGGTTTTATATTAATAGGCTTTAAATCAGCTATTTATTTGATTATGTTTTAGTTCATATTATATGAATTATTTTATAATAAATTTAAATATATTATAAAGATATTATTTGAAATAATTTAAATTTTGAAATAATGATTTAATTAGTAAATATTTTTGTATAAATTAAATTATAATATAATATGATTTATAAGGAATTAGGCAAAATAAATTCCCGCCTGTTTATCAAAAAACATGTCTTTTTGAGAATAATTTAAGGTCTGACCTGCTCACTGCACATAATTGTGTATTTTACTATTTGTTTCAAACATAGTATAATTTGTGACTACAAAGGATATTAATGTGTATATATACTCAGATGCTAATCTTAAAATCCCTAACTTCTTGAACAGCTCTCTACATGCAATAGAACTTCATGTAGAGAGCTGTTCAAGAAGTTGGGGATTTTAACATTAGCATGTGAGTATATATACACATTAATGTCCTTTATAGTCACAAATTATACTTTGTTTGAAACAAATAGTAAAATACACAATTATGGCACTAGAAGTAAAAATGATCTTCACAAGACTTACAAGTCATTGTCATTTGTTCAAAAAGGGGTCCGATATTCAGGGATACATATCTTCAATATGCTCCCAACACATATTAAATGTCTACTAGATGATAAGAATAAATTCAGGAAAAAATTGAAAGAATTTTTAATTGACAACTCCTTCTACTCTGTCTAAGAATTTATTTCTAAGGTATATACAAAATAACTGCCAGTATCTTGTGTAAATATAGTTCACATAATTAATTTACCATGTATGCTATGACTGTACATCTCCTGGTGTATGTATTTAGTTTGTTAAATAATTGTTTACGGTAGCATATATGTTATGACTGTACATCTTGTGGTGTATGTATTATTTTGTTATGGATTTTTTTTAATGTACCATATATGCTATGACTGTACATCTTCTGGTGTATGTATTATTTTGTAATGGAAGTTTTTAATGTACCATGTATACTAAGACTGTACATCTAGTGGTGTACTTTTTATTTTGTTATGCAACTGTTTATCTGTAAATTGACAACTTTCCACATCCCACACAGCCAGTCTCTTATATTGGGATCAATGGAAAATGAATGTATTGTATTGTATTGTATCACAATATCAGACAAATGCATATATTTCCAGTGGGTCAAATGTACTCGCACAAGGGTAATAGAATATATGAATTTTTAACAGCAATACTAGTGGAAGTTGTGGTTATGTCGAAATGCATACAGGATCAGGACAACTGACAATTTTTTAAAGAATAATTCACAATGAATTCAGTTTTTATAAGCACTGAATTACTGAATTTATTATTTCATATGGATAGAAGGAGTTCTGTATTTATCGTATTGAATGAGTCCTGGAACACGAATAAAATAAATATCATGGGCCATAGCATAAGAGTAGATGTCTAGGGGTGAGTTTGGGGATTTCCCACTTCCAGTTACGGCAAGCCGAATGTGAATTCACAACCGCGGGAAACCCCCCGACGTCATTGCCTTAGGCTACGCGGCCAGGTTTGTACATATCTGCCTGATGTTAGCACACTGGTATGCGGTCAACCGCGCGTTAGGTGAATGCAGCGATTTTATTCTCCTGTGTGGAATATTTCCGTCATAACCCCGAGCGTCAGGCTGCTTCCATGCAGCCGGAATTTTGTACGTCGACAAGGAAAGTCCACTAATAGGCCGCCAATATGAAAGCAGGTGCATTATTTCCGTCATAGCCGGGCTCTGTCGGCAATTATCAATCGATAAAAAAAGTCCATTGTAGGGCGTCCTATGCAACGATTGTACAATATCATCAGCTGTTTCCGAGCGGAATTTTGCACAGAGGCTCAGGCTTCCTATTTCCGAGCGAATTTCGTGTGACGACAAGTTGTATTTGTTTAGATGGCCAGCAGCCAGCCATTAGCGATCAACAAGGATTGCAGATTACGACGTAAGTCCATTAAACTGCGAAACCGCCCGCTTGTTGAAATATTTCAGTCCCATCCAAGAACAATAAAATAATATCTTTTGTTGAAGAAAAGGCTTACCGAGGTATAAATCAATGATATTGTATGACAGGTCGAATATCCGTCCAGTCATCCAAATATCTATTTCTTAACGTGTTCCTAAAATACTCAGAAATTAAGCTAGTACATGCATTGGTGTCTGTTTCGTAGATACACATTTTTTAGGTTTTTAGCCTGGTCCAGGATGCATTACAACCTCTGTTAATATCGTCCTCTGAAAGAATAATAAAAAACAACAAAAGGAGAACTTATTACGAGGTGAACATAGTTAATACGTGGCAGTTTCTTGTAGGCAGGACTAGAAGCTAGGAAACTCCTGAGGTAGCAAAATACTTCGTCTGATACGAGTTGTATTGCGTATTTAGTACGATTTTCTAACAATTTAATAAGTATTTTTTATGAGTCGCACATGTTATCGGAACTACACAGTTAAAACACTTTATTCATGGTTTCATTATTCCCATTTTCTGTATTTGCGGATAAATTAATTGTGACAACTTGCTGTATTTGCGGCTGAAAATCTGATTATTCGCTGATACGAAACTAATGTTATCGTAATTTTAACGATCGCATATCTATTTATTTACCAGCTATCAAAAGGAAATTGTATATTTTGACTTATTGTTGTTTTGCCCACCGCCTCAAAGCGTTTGAAACACGTTCTTTGACGAAAGCCGTCTGCTTGGTGTGTGGTCCACATCCAACTTTATTGTCGCTTTTTTGCGAAACATCAAGCGACTGTCAGATAAGCTGGTTATTGCTCCCTCCTGACAGACTTAAAGAGAGCAAAGCGATATCTCATACTT
This sequence comes from Vandiemenella viatica, assembly GCA_031002005.1. Classification (NCBI taxonomy): domain Eukaryota; kingdom Metazoa; phylum Arthropoda; class Insecta; order Orthoptera; family Morabidae; genus Vandiemenella; species Vandiemenella viatica. Next base: position 284,853,969 of record JARYHS010013630.1, on the reverse strand, counting down.
CTGAAGCTTCATTTTGATTTCATGCACCCACAGGACGGACAGGACATTTACACAGACACACACTTAAACATCCATGCCCACGGCCGGATTCGAACCGGCGACCTTCGGCACGCGTAGCTAGCACTCTAGCCCCTATGCTACCGAGGCCGGCCGTTTGATCATACGAATCAAGGGTACAGGCAAACTGTGCAATACATCCGATAGAGACCGAGTGGAGTCAGGAAACACGACTGGACAGCGAGTCACGCAGACTGACACATGATTTTGCCCCATTTTGCGGGTTGCGGATTCGCTTAATTTTGTGCGGGATCCCGCTTTGCTGGATTGCAATCCCTAGTTGAAACCCGAAGTTGGAAGTCACCGAACTTCTCCTCAGAAAATGGACTCATAAGCTTTTCGGATTCCTAAATAATTATTATTTCATTGATCCCTTTTATATATATATATATAATGGAATTTGGATTTCCTCCATTCAGCCAAAAACGTAACATAATAATGTTTAACATTAATAGATAAACAGAAAATTACATTAAATTGGAAATAATGTTTTGTATTAATGGACATATAAGTGAACAGGTCATTGAATCTGGAACACAAGGTTTTACTTCAAGGATAATATACATTAAATTTAAAACACCGTTGCGATATAGAAATGTTTTTTAATCAAGGATAGCACGTTCACACTTTACCACTAGATGTCAATTTTCGGATATGTTAGAATCTAGTTTTCAGTTTTATTGGAAGTTTCACGTTAACATAGGCCAGAGAGCAGGAATAATGGATGTCTCAGACGAGTTGTTGGGGACACTAATACACATTGTTATTCTTATTATGTCATTAGAGAGAATTATTGGATTATAACAATAAAACATTGAATCCTTATATTGGTTTCTTCCAGGAATTTCATTATTGCTTTGTAGATAGCAACATCTTCCAAGGCAAGGAGGTGGGTTACGTTTATTGGTAGTTGTAGCCCCAACCCCACAAGTTCGTGTATCAACTGCGTGCACTTTCGCCATGTCTCCTTATAAGCAAATAAGAGGTGGTTTGTTTCACGTTCGCTAATTCCATCGCAAGTGCAAATTGGTGTTCAGTAGATTAATGCGGTGCAGGTGTTGGGGGAAGGATCCTTGATTAATTCAGTCTCGCAATGGTAACAATAATTTTTCTTAATGTGTATTTCTTTTGGTGCTACTGCGCCCCAAGGATTGTTGGATGAATCATAATTTCTCCCTTTTCTTGTGGTCGTGTCTTCCCACGATGTGTCCCACAGTTGTTTTGTTTTATTGTGCAGGGTGGAGAGGCGGTCAGTAACCATGATAAGTGAGCATGTTGTTCCATTGGTGGTTGCTTATTTTACCAGGTGATCTGATCTTTCGTGTGCGCTTTAACCCACCTGAAAACAATCCGTTTTCCTCTTTCTTATAACTCCGTGACGATCTCAAGGATGTTGTTTGCTAAGTGGCATCACCGCGCATTACTGCTGAGATGACAAAGAGATTCAAGGATACTTCGAGAATCTGATATTACAACCACTGTTTTGGAGTTTGTACTCTTCGCATATTCTAATCCCTTGAGGATAACAACCATTTCGGGGGTGAATATCGATGCTTGTTGTGGGGTGTATAGGCTGATTCTACTCGCGCATCTATATCCACAAAGGCATAGCCTACTGTACAGCCGATGTTTGAACCATCCGTATAGATGGGCACACTATTTTAATGCTGCGAAATAGTTTGCCATATAAAGAATATGTTCTGTGCAGTGCTTTTTGAAATTGGTACACATAAGTTTACCTCAATTTTAGTCGTAGCTGATTTATACGAGCCTTCAAAACAGGTCATTTTCCTTGAGTATTGAATTATAGACGATATTGAACTAGGTACATGAATGTCGATATTTTTTTCTACGCTAGCGGTCTACAGTACTTCTCTGTGCTAATGTCTGTTAATGCGTCTATTAAGAGGCTCTCTTGTAATTGCACCATCTTTAAGAAGAATTTCCCATTTAAGGAATACCGGCGGATGTTCACAGGTGGCTCTATATCCTCTATTGACATCATTAATTCAGTAGAAGTTCCATCTGTATCGCTGTGTAAACTACAACCTAAATATGTACAAATTACAAAATAAGGTTTTGAGAATTACATAACAACAATTTATTTATCTAGGCAATCGCAAAGAAATGAATTACCAGAACATTCGCTTTACCCGTCATTTTTGACAGCTTTAGAGACTAGACTATACTATTATAAATCTGTCAACAAGCTGCGTGTGTCTCTTGATTTGAACGGGAACTGAGCAAAAACTACCGCAGCAATTTGGATGGGATTTTCAAATTTTTAGAGCCAATCGTCAGAATCATAATCTGCGGAAAAAGCTAATGATTTATATGTACCATGGGAAAGAGCGAGCAATTAAAAACCTTTATATATGTAAAATTGTGGGCCGCGGGTTATTATGCACTTTATTCGCACACTCCTTTGGCAAAAATCTGACAAAACTTAGGATTCAATTTTTTTCAGTTTTCAGGGTCGCAATACTTTCAAATAAATGAAATATGTGAATCAAACGTAATCAGTATTTACTTGCATCGTAACTGGTTAGTTGCGATGTGAATTGCGTTATTGACTGCATTATGTGGTTGAGGTCGGAGATCTCTTGATTAGATGTGAATATCGGTGATTCTATTATCCGGAGGCAGCATAAATGGTGTGGATGTGTCCTAATCTCATCCTAATAATGGTTCTTATGTGTCTTCTTGCTATATGGTGTTCTGTAAACCACGGTGTCTTTGGTACTGTTGGTTGTATTGCTGCATAGTATTTTCCTCTGAGTAACTTCGTCAGGGACCAGTCTTCATTTCACTTAAGATATGCCTTTCTAGTGACTAGTGAGATAAAATCCCTCCAAGGTAGCTGGATGCCTGCAAAGTACCCTTCACTGATGCTCTGTTTCGCCAGCTGGTCGACGATTTCATTATGCAGTATTCCTACGTGGCATTTGATCCAGAGAAAGTGTATTTGTATGCCGTCTGAATAGGCTACTGACTAGATTACTAATGTGGTTAACATACAGTATAATTATCTATACAGTATATTGTCTCTGGTAGATAGTTAAAAAGTTTGTCTCTGGTACAACATGTCTTCCGTGATCGCTAACGCTGTACAATAAACGTCTTCCTTACATATCATTACGGATACGAAATTCAGTTTGTCTTAGAAACAGCTACGATAAATATCAAAACATTAAAATACATAGTTTTTCCATATTAACTTCTACAGTAATGCCTATATTTCGAAGGAATTTAATTTAATTTAATTGCAATGGAGCACAGGCTCCGGTGGCAATTTCCCTACACACCCATCTTCCCCCTATCCTGCACCCACCTACATTTGCCATCTACAAATTTTATCTTTAAATTCTTTCAAAGTTTTCGGTAAATTATTCATCATTTCTCTTGGTAACTCATTCCAATCCCTGACACCCTTACCTAAAAAAGAGAATCTTCCTACACCCTTGTGCCTGAAATCGAGTGCCAGCTTGTGGTCATGGTCATCTTTTCCCTTCCATGCACTACTTTTCATACCTATTGCAATATCTTTCCATGCCTCATCGCCAGTATATGCCCTGTACACTCCCATGACCCTCCTCATTCCTCCTCCTGTCTTGCAATGAATCCCATTCCAGCTCCTTTATCATATCCGTCACTGATTGCATTCTGCGATAATTTCCAGAAACAAATCTAGCAGCCCTTTTTTGCACCCTCTCCAACTCCTGTATTTGATACGTAAAATGAGGGTCCCATACTACACTACCATATTCGAGCAATGGTCTGACCAAAGTTTTGTAACCCAATTCCTTGACTTCTCTCGTACATCCCCTCATCACTCTCTCCAACAAGTGCAGAACTTTGAAACCTTTTCCTACCACCTGTCCTATGTGTCCTGCCCAGTTAAGTTTGTTATCAAAAGTAATTCCAAGATATTTACATTTCAAGTCTTCAGCAAGCAATTCTTTCCCCACCTTATATTCATAATTAACCTTTTGTTTTTTATTTGTGTATCTAATAAGCTGACTCTTCTTTGCATTTATCTTCATTCCATGTTTACCAACCCAATTAGATATCCTGTCCAGATCACCCTGCAACTGTTTACAATCCTCTATCGTTTTGATTCTTTTATACAGCATTATGTCATCTGCAAACAATCTAATTTCAGATAGTAAACAATCAACACAATTATTCATTAGAATAATGAATAGCAATGGTCCCAATACGCTACCCTGTGGCACACCCATTTTTACTTCCACTTCTTTTGATACTACATTTCCTACCCTAACTTTCTGTTTTCTACCTTTTAAAAATTCTTCTACCCAGCAAATGACTTTCTTATCCACTCCAATGGTTTTTACCTTATTTACTACCATTTTATGGCTTACTCTGTCAAACGCCTTAGACAGATCTAGTGCTACACTATCAATTTGGCCTCCCTTGTCCATTTCATCTGAAATATCTTGCATATATCCCACCAACTGAGATTCGCATGAATATCCTTGCCTGAAACCATGTTGCCTGCTTGAAAACCACTTACGTTCCTCACATATATTTCTGATGTGGTTGCATATCAATCTTTCCATTAATTTACCTACCACTGATGTCAAACTGATTGGCCTGTAATTCTCAACTCTATTTCTCACCCCTCCCTTATGTACCGGTACTACTATTGCACTTTTCCAGTCCTGTGGTAAGCAGCAAGTGTCTAGACTCAATTTAAATAATATTTCAAGATAAGGTACAATGTCACATCCGGCTATCTTTAAGATATCTGTAGTAATATTATCTTCACCAGCCCCTTTATGTTTTTTTCAGCTTTCTTATTTCCTTCATGATTTCCTCAGGATGGATATCAAATTTTTTACTATCGTCATTTCTAATTGTGTTGTTAAGCTCGTTCTCCGAATTAGACCCTCCTGTTTCTGATTCATTGTCCCTAATGCTTTCACTGAACCAGTTACTTAAAATCTCTGCCTTTTTCAAATCGTCAGTAACTTCTTCTCCATCCTTATCTATAAGTGTCTCTACACCCTCCCTTCCCCTCAGTTTCCTGATATAGCCATAGAAATTTCTAGATGCATCAGTCAATGGTCCTCCTGCACTGACAATACTCTTCATAAACCCATCTTTAGCCATTTTCTTTGCTGTTATTAAGTCCTTGTTTAGTTGTTTTAAATATTCCCTACTACCCTGCTGTCTCTTAACTCTGTTATGTTCTTTTCTTACCAACCTCTTTAACCTCCTCACTTCCCTATTATAGTACATAGGTTCTCTACTTCTCTTTATTTTCTGCTTTGGAATAAATTTTTCTTCCCCCTTTCTTATTATCTCCTTGAACTCTTCCCACCTTGACTCTACTGTACCTGAGCCTTCCTTCCATTTGCTGAATTGTTCTCTGAAATATCTCTTCAAATTTGAAACCTGTGCCTTTTTATAATTGTACCTATTTCCCCCTTCAATTTTGGCTGCTGGTTTACTGAATCCTCTAATATCCATCAGAACTGCTTCATGATCACTTATTCCTTCAGTTACTTGATACCTCAAAAGGTTTTCATCGGGCTTAATTAGAAATATATCCAAAATATTTTGTCCCCTAGTGTTTTGCTCAACCACTTGTGTAAATCCTCCTTCCCTTATTAAGATATTTGCAAATCTTTGTTCCCTTGTGTTATTTATCTTATTCCCTTCCCAGTTTACACCTGGTAAATTTAAATCCCCGCCGATGATGATCATTCTATTCTCACCTCTGAAATCTGAGTATGAATTTAATTTCTCCCCAAGAGCCTCATCCTCTTCTGTCATTCTTCCACTGCGGTAAACAGCCAACACTCTGATTTTTTCTTTTTATTACCCCAGAAATCTACCCCAAGTAACTCATGGTCTTGATCTATGAACGCCAGTGAACTGTGGTAGTTTTTGCTAACTAGTATGAAGACTCCTCCACCAATTGCTCCTCTATCTCTGCGGTACACTCTGTAACCATCAGGAAAAACCTCACTGTCTAGTACTTCTTCTTTTAACCAACTCTCTACCCCAATTATTACTTGTGGTTCGTGCATCTCTATTAAGTTTGCAAATTCGATTACTTTGTTCATTATACTTCTACAGTTTACCATTAACACCCTTACTACTGGCTTTACATTTTCAGAATTTATCTCCTCTTTCCCACTTTTACCGCAGTCAGTTATTGTTTCAGCCATTTCATCTATTTCTTTAATATCTGTGACTTTCCCCATCGCGAATCTGCAATCAGTATCACTTTGATAATCTATTTCTGTCCCTTCACCAGCAGCCCCTAACCTAAAAAAGGCACAGTCCTGACCCCATCATCACTGGAAACGGGCTCCCTCACTGCTTTAGCTAACAACTCAGAAAGTACTCCCTTCCCCCTTCTATTTAGGTGTAGGCCATGCCTAGTGAAACCCCACCTACCAATGGTGTTCACAGGCACAACCCCCAACACAGAACTAATGCCTTTCCCAAGTAGCACTTCCGTTTCCACATTAACCCGCCTCACAGCATAGTTCAATTGTGGCCGGTCATGGCGACTTAGGACCTGCATGAGCTCCACCCTGGTATGCTGTGCCTCCTTCACCACCTTCCTCAGGTCACTCTCTATACTATAACTCGCGTTTCTATCAATACTATTTCCCGCACCTCCCACTATCACTACTCTATCATCCTTAGTGAAACTCCTACAAAGGGAACCTATATCCTCTATTACCTGGCCTAATGTTGCACTAGGTTTGAAAAAAGCTTGTGACCTGATATCCTGTACCTAACTGATCCTGCAGAAGAGGGCCTACACCTCTCCCATGGCTACTACCTAGCAGCAGAACCCTTTTTTTCCTATTCTTGCCCTGCACGCCCTTATTCCTAAAGGTCTGCTGCATCTTACCTACTCCTACTCCTACATCTACATGAGGCTCTTCTCCTCCTGACTCTGGCAACAGGTCAAACCTATTTTTTCCCACAATTACTGAAGTGTCTGGCTTGTTCATCCTGTTAACCATGATTCTCCTACGACCTGTTACCAGCTCCCACCCATCCTTATCAACTTCCTCCAACCCACTATCTCTACTTTCTGCCTCTACAGCTTGAGCCTCGACAAGCTCAGCCCCCACAGGCTGTGCCTGTGCAGTCTGAGCCTCCACAGGCTGAACCTCCACAGGCGAGGCCACCACAGACCACGCCTGCAGAGGCTGAGCCTCCACAGGACGAGCCTCAAGAACCCTGATCCTTTCACGCAACTCCCTAATCGTTTCGCCCATCTCCCACATCCTATCATCCCTAAGACACAGTGAACAAAACCATGGGAGAGCCTCATTTATTTCCCCCGTTTCCTCTTCCCCACATGCCCAGTGAAACCACTTCTTACACCAACTACAACCCATCCCCTTCGCAACGTACCTACGACAGGCGCCACAGTTTCCAGTCATGATTTTCCCAAATACTTCAACCATCTTCTAAACAAACCTTAAATTTATTTGATAAAGTAGTCTTATAAAGTTTATACTATATTTTTTAACGTTTTTTACTAAATATGATAGGCGCTATACTCGACTAACTGTTGAATTGTTATATATATATTTAATTTGATTGAAGTTTTATGAAAAACGACTAGGTAATTAAACTACTTAAGAACCAATGAATAAAACTTAAGCTAATGGATTTCGAAACAAACTTAAGATGGTAGGTCGATACTATTTAGTGCTAATGTGGATAACAACTATTTTGTTACTTATGAAAGTTAAAAAAAGAAAGGTGGAAATTTTTATAAATATTTATATATATATATATATATATTAGATGGCAATTAAACACTATTAAATTTCAGACAGAACACGTTAATTATTAGAACGTACGTTTTTGTTATCGTAAACTTGATTTCGATATCGATCTTAACGATGATGTAACCTATGGTAACCTATGTGAGTAACTAAATGCTATATATGAATACTTATGTTTATTATTTATTATTTCCAGTTGATTTTATTACTATTCCGGAACTAATTAATTAAGACACTGTTATTTTAAACCTAATAATGCCTTAATATAGGACAATACAGAAAGCTTTAACAATCGAAATTCAAACTAGTGATTTGAACTATTTTTTACGGTATATAAGAAATTTAACACTACAAAATAACTTAAACTACTATTTTTACCTATGCTATAGTATTATAGTAATCTAACTATCAAGCTTATGCTAAGTTTAATTCAATAAAACGTGCAATAACTAGCAATAACGTTAACAACAATGCCGTGACGCGAAATTTAAAAACTGTTATTTATGGTGTAATCTTAAATAATTCTTCTTGCTAGCAATAATTCTAAGAGTTTAGATGATAATTAAAGATTTTAAAATAATTTAGTCTACAAAAACTTAGCTGATGAATGCAAAATCGCAGTTTGATGAGCAGCTCTCGACAGACACAGCCAATCGATCGCACAACCAGAGAGGTTCGATTAATACATATTTGGTGGCTTTAATGCGAAAATATTCTTGAATAATATTGCCCAAGGAACATGTGTACAAATTTTGGCTGCTGTTCAAACCACTACCAGTAAAATAAACTGTTCTTTCTATTAAATGACTATCATAACCACGGTTTTGTAATGTTTATCGCCACATGTGCTATTGAGTTAATGGTAACAGCAACATGCAACCAATGAAATTAAAAATTAGGAAGGCATCCTAAAACTTTGTTACATCGCGTAAATTATAAAACTAAATACATTATGCCTTATGGTTAATTATTTGTCATTCTGGTCCAGGCTGTATTTCAACCTGGCGACAAACTTGGCTAATGATTCCGTTCGAAAATCATAGCCTCTGCCACATTCACATTTATACATTCACTGTTTCACTATCGAAACTTGGCCTTCTGGAGGTATTTATATGGACTAAAATAACAAAATAAATAATAAGGCTTTATTGAAAGCAAAGAGAATTAAAAATAATTCCCATCCTAATGCTACATCGCATAAATTATGAATCTATCGTCACTTATGTGTCAAGAAAGCATATCAGCTGCCATCATATTCCAGGCTGTATTTTAACCGAACCTCAATTTCTGATAATATTACCATTCGAAAATCATAGTTTCAGTCACATGCGGTTTAATACATACACTGTATCGTGATAAAATCTTGACATTTTGGAATTGCTTATATGTGGTTGAAATAATGGCATTAGTAATACGGCGATTTGAACGCGAAGGAAAATAAAAATAATTTTTAACGTGTGATACTGCGTAAAATTAATTTTAATCCATCTAAAAATTTCTATTTTAAATAAGAAATTATTTCCGGCACAAAATGCTATCTTCAGTTAATTTTCAAGTTTAGAACAGATAAAAATACGATAATGCAGTGTATGGCTTTCCAGGGGAAAGTCCAGGGTTCGTTAAAATATACTAGCAATTATTATTTACAGAATTAAATACCCGCCAAAATCTCAATTAAGTAGTACTTTCCACGACGAAAAAAATTCAGCTTGTCCGAATTTAATATCTCTTCGCGTATTATAAATCTCATTAGATTCTCAGGTTTTTTTCTTAAGAAACTGTGCATCAATAGGGCGACCGCTTTAAAAGGGTGAGCGCCGCGGTCCGACAGCACAATACCTGTGTTCGCGCAGCGCATTAGCCTTGTCCGACTGAGCGGAGCCCAGACTACCCTCAGCGGCGCATTTACATTTTTCTTCAAGGCGGATTAGCGGGCAGCGGCACGCATTGTCTCGGCCAGCGAGTCATTTATACCTACAAGTCTTAAAAGCGTCCACTACAAATTCGTTAAAATATATAATATCTAAAACTCTCATTACGCAGTTAATTCCCTATGGATTTTAATGAATGAAGTGTTAAATCTATTCAGAAATATTCCCTCTATACATCTGTGGTTAGTTTTTTTTCGTTACAAGCAGAAATACGATATTTTTTGTATTATACTACTCCAACGCCAAACAATACATGTTAAGGAGCGCTCGTTAGTTATTCTACAGACTTTGTGCATTATTTTTCACAGACTTGTACACCGCGGCTGCACAAAGGCCCTTTGATGGTGTTACTACGAACATTACTTTAACTGTCTCCTAAGCTAGTGTCCCCCCAGCATAGTTTGGGGCAGCCATTTATCCTCCCTTCAGCTTATTGTAAAAGATCATAACAAATTGCCACCTCGCCTTTTGGAAGACTTTGTGCGTTATTTTTCAAAGGCATACATCGCCGCACAAGCAGGATGCCGCATTAAGGTACGCGCACACTACAGCAGGCCGCATCGCATCGCATCAGGTCGCATCGCATTGAGCGAAAATGCTTCAACGCACATCTGGACGCAGCGAGTCGCATTTCTTTTATTGTCACCACCTTCAGTTCTCGACGTTGATTCAGCCGCTTCTGCACTGCAAATTGACACATCAGACAAAGGGCTCTTATTTTTATATATTCATTGAAGAAGAAGAAAATTAAGCAGGAAATGCAATGGGTTTAATTTAAAAAGGAATCTTCCGCATTTCTTAGGCACATTAGATGGCAAACATGTTATAACAGTTCTACCGAATTGCTGTTCTCTTTATTTTTAATGCAGAAAAATGAATGTTTTCCATGGTTTTAATAGCCCTTGCAGTTGCTGAATACCGTTTTGGTATTTTGGTCGTCGGAGGACGAGGAAAAAATTAAGGTGGCAAAACATTTAGCCACAACAGTTTAGGTGAGCCAATGGCTGCAGGAAAACTGAATTTGCACGTTGACAACGAAGATAAAATGCAGTATGTAATAGTAGTGGATGAAGCTTTCCCCTTTCGAGATGAAGCCTATTCCAGAATATCAGATAAAATGAAATTTTCAGTTACAGGCTCAATAAACTATGGAGGGTGATCGATAACTGCTTTGGTGTTATAGGTAGAAGGTTTCAAATCTGTGAAAGAAGAATGTCGGTGTTACCTAATAAGATAAATAAAGTAATACTAATTCATAACCTTTTGATTAACGATGTTTGAATTGGGCTGCAGAAGTTAAGAACGAAAATTATAACAAAGAAATTTCAATAGTTGACTTACACAGATTTCTAGGTTACATCAGAAATCATTAAGATTTAGAATAATTTCACAAAATATTTTTAAACAATTACGTTAATTGGTAACACGAAATTTTACAAGCGGATATCAAAGAAAGCGATAAAAAATTACAATACACACGTAAAATAAACAAAAAATAAAATACGAAACATGACATTATACCTGGTTGTTTTAACTAGTTTCCTATATCCTCCTAAATATTTTTTTTGTTATTATCTATTGCGTCTTGTAATACTTAAACTCTTTGAAAGTAATTACTAATGAGATGCGGTGCTCTTTATCCATTACGTTCGAATAGTTCAAATTAAAACTTACAAGCAAAGAACAAGTGAGCATGAGCTAGAAATTTTATAGTTTTTTCATCTTTATTAAAGTTCATAAAGTAATTAAATTTTCAGATTGTTATTACTTATTTTTTTTCAAATATCATCCACCATCCTGCGTGCAAATTTGCAGCCAATTTTGTTGAAGTAATGCAGTTAATTCACAGATATAGGAACATACAAGTTACAAAAGTCAGTCAGTGATGTTGGAGCTCCTATCGCAAACCTGGTCCCGACTGAGCTCATCGAGGCACACAGGCAGTGGCGGATCTAGGATTTTTTCGAACCGGGGCAAAAAATTCACGCGGCGCCCCCCCCCCCCCCCCATGAAAACACCACACACAGTTGGGTACTATTAAACTAACGTGATAAAAAAAAACATTTTATTGCTTGTATTATATATAATACACATAATCATAATATGTAACGCACGAGCCAGTCCTTAGCAGGCCCTAACAAAATGTGCACTAAATGATCCTACAACTTCACTCCTCGAGCTTTCATTTCCGCGAAAGGGTATATAACTTCAACATAATTCGTCTCATAAGCTGTTCTATTTTCGATTGATAAGATCGTGAGGTTAGAAAGACGTTCCTGGCTCTTTGTTGATCTCAGGTAGGTTTTTATGATTTTTAGTTTACTAAAACTTCGCTGGCAGCTTGTGGACGTCGTTGGTAACGTGCAGCATATTCTCAGAGCTATACAAATATTAGGAAAGGCTTCCTGCAAGTCATTTTTACAAATGTATTGCAACAATTGGAATGGACTAGTTGTTTCATCGATTCCAATTAAAAATGGAGCTTGTTGTTTAAACACGGTAAGTTCTTGGCAGAAATCAATTGCGTTTAAGTCCTTGGAGTATCTGCTTGCTAGAACAGCTCCATTTTTTGGAGATCTTCTGTGGACATATTTACTAACGTGTGGCCACCAAGGAAGTTTTCATTTAGTTTTATTGTACTTTCTACCCTTATTCCTATTTCTGTAAAAAATTCTGTCAAATACAACTTTTATATCTTTGGAAAACAGCTGTGTGGGGTCTAATGCTCTTGATTCGTCCTCGCAGATTTCGTCGTGTTGCCTCTTTCATTTGGAAATTCGTTTACTTTTGAGTGTCGGAACGGTTCCCAATTTTTGTGCTACAGGTGTAGCTTCTTTGATCCAATATTCTATCGGCTTTAGTCGCATTTCTTACAATATCTTAGTAAACCCTTTCATTAGTGACACAGATCGCGAAAGGATTATGTCCTCCTTTTGTATTTCCACATTTACTCTATTAATTTCTCGAAGAAGGTTAGCCCAAATTGTTAATTTGAGGATAAATTTAAAATCCAATACATCACGTAAGAGATGAGCGGATTCATACTTACATTCTGCAGCCAGAGAAGATTCTTCAATTTCCTCTACTGCTTTGACAACTTCAGGTAAATTATTCAATAGGGCAAGGTGTTTGGTCGACCATCTTGTCTGGCTACTACCTTTTAAGTTGGTTTCTGTACATTTTTTCATTATTTCCCACCGTGTAGTGGATCCAACGAAGAAGCAATAAAACTAATAGACTAACCAAACAAAAAATTAGACATCGTCTCGTCCACCAGAAGTTTGTAAGCGGGAATAAGCTAGTAATCCAAACTTTCTAAAAACAATTAATATTTCAAGAACCATAAAAAAAACTGGTATTTTCAGGATATGACTGCTTAACAGCCTATTCCCTAAACATGTTTTCGGAGAGCGACGTTTTATGAATGCTTTATTGTAGGTTTAAATGTTGAGAAACAGCGGTATGTGCTAATAACAATTGATAGGTTTGGTTCATTATATATGCACAGAGGTGAGATATAAGTTAATGATCCGTTTTTTGTTTTATTTTATTTTTTTTTACATTTACTGGTCCTCGGATTGACAAAGGATGAGAAACGCTGAGATATTTGATAACGATAGATTCTTCCTTACCTGTTAATGTTTCATTTCCAGTAATAAATATTTAAACTCGTTCAGCACAAAAGTATATATTAAAACAAAACTGGGCTAATCACTCGAACGCAGCTGCAAGAATGTGAACATCAATTGGCAAAATTTATAAATCCAAGAATATCACGAGTCCCGGCTAACAATGACGGAATGAATTTGTTTTAAGGCCACTCTGTCACAGAACAATGAATTTTCCGTCCTTTCAAGTTGCCGCCGCGGTCAGTGTACGGCGCTTTACCTAAAAAAAAAGGGTTGGCAGCATATGAATATTTTGCCCTGGCGCTTATAAAAAGATGCCACCAACACCTGATTTTGGCGCCCCCCTGAAGTTGTCGCCCGGGGCAAGAGCCCCGGTTTGACCCCCCCTAGATCCGGCACTGCACACAGGCGGAAAAAATATGCCTGGGGAAGCGATCCGGCAGTGCGACCCGTTGCGGCCCACCCCGCCCCGCCCCGACTTGACCCACCTGTGATGTGCGTTACCCCATTAGAATCAGTGTAAGCGATTGCAGACGCATTTCTGCGATGCGACGTGATGCGGCCCGCCCTAGTGAACGCGTACCTTTTGGAACAAAAAATTCGAGAGATTGTTGATAGTCTTTCTATCCGTAAAGGTTTGGGTTGGGCTGATTACAACATTCAAAATTCAGAAGGAAATGATTTCCGAAACAGCACATATGTGTTTTTTCATTAAAATGCGTGTCGTCAAGCGCAGCACAACCATGTCAAATTAGTATGAAAACTACGTGAAGTTGGAGCTCGGAGTAAAATTGTGTGAATTTTAAGAAAGGGACAGAGGCAAAACTCTCAATAGAATAATATCACTCAATATCAAAATGTTAATGGAATTTGGACAAAACTTAAAGAATTGAGATATCCCTAGCTACACGTACTTATGATGTCATTATACTTGCTGAAACCAATCTTTCTCCAGATATTTCTAATGCTGAACATGGATTCACAAATCACTCTGTGTACAGGAGTGATAGGTCTTCTCAAACTAGTTCTAAAGAGAGTGGTGGTGGTGTACTTGTGGCAGTGAATAACAGAATGCCTTCTAGATGAATTGAAACAATGTCCCCATTATCAGTGGAGTCTATATTTTTATCCATTGACCGAGCGTGGTGGTGTAACGGATAGCGTTCTGGCCTCGCATTCGGGAGGACGGCGGTTCGAATCCCCGTCCGGGCATCCAGATTTGGGTTTTCCATGGTTTCCCAAATCACTCCAGGCAAATGCCGGGATGCTTCCTTCAAAAGGCCATGGCCGAATTCCTTCCCATTCCTTGCCTCCATCCTTTCCCGTCTCTAAAGACCTCGCTGTTGAGAGACGTAAAGCAGTTAAAAAAAATTATCAGTTGATCTGTTGCATGATACACACATTTTGCTGAGCTGTGTATATATCCCCCCCAGTAAGCCTCTTGACGTATATGCCAACTACTGTCAGGTGGTGGAAGAAGTGATAGCCGACCAATAGGTAGAACCATCACATGTGATTCTGGTTGGTGATTTTAACATCTCACATGCTGATTGGATAAAAAAAGAACAACATTTCCCCTCTGCCTCTCCTCTAATGCTTTGTGAACTAGCTTGTTTATTGGATGTTGAACAGTGTAACCATGTCCTGAACTCTAGGGGTGGACTTAGTATTTGCCTCTTCCAATGTCACTGTCAGGGAAGACACTTGCCCTTTGTTGCCTATTGATATCCAGCATTGAATATTATTCACCGTGTTGAACCTACCTTGCCTGATCACCAGTGCACTTTTGTTCCAGATTTTGCAAGGTGTAATCTAGGAGAAGTTTTTTTTATGAACTTCTTTCTATTGACCTATTGACCGCTTTTGAATCCCTTGACTTATCCACCAATACTGACACTCTGTTCATAAAATTCACTGACATATTGAAGTCAATTGTGCTCAAGTATACACCACTAAAAAAAAAACTGGAATGACAAAATTCCCGTGTTGGTTCTCTACAGAGCTTATACAATTGGTCATAGAAAAGAAAAGACTCCACAAAGCTTATAAGCAGACCTTTGATTATGAGTACTATGTCCTGTTCTCAAAATTAAGAGACCAATCTCGTCTCTTTTTTAAAAAATGCTTCAATGACTGTGTTGAACGTGTACAATGTACTATACCTGACAATCCCAAATTATTCTGGAATTTCATCTGTAACATTAGCAAGGCTGAATAAGCACCAAATATGTTAACATTTAATAATCACTTCACTTCCCAGCCAAAGCAAATGTGTGATCTGTTTGCACAATACTTCTCTTCAGTATTTACACCTCCATCTTCGCCTACGCCCAATATCCATTTCAGCACAAGACACTTTCAGTCACTGATGAAGATGTTTATTCATTGGGCGAGCTAGAATGTTCGAAGAGTTGTGGCCCTAACCAAATACCACCTAACGTTTTGAAATACTGTAGAGTCTTGCTTTGCCAGCCTTTAAAATACTTGTTTATCAGGTCTCTAAAGACAGTAATTTTTCCAGATGTATTTAAGCTTGATCATGTTGTGCCTGTGCATAAATGCGGATCGAAGGATGATGTTAAGGACTACAGACCTATTGTTAAACAATCGGTGTTATCAAAAATCTTATAGAAGTTGGTGCTAAACAAAATCTATCTCATGTTTCGTAACATAATTACTTGAAAGCAACATGGTTTCTCTCCTCGAAAATCAACAGCAACTTACCTTGTGATTCTTCAAAATGAAATAATTAGAGCATTTAGTGAGCGAAAACAAATGTCTTGACTTTTCAAAGGCATTTGATAAAGTTAGCCATTCCCACCTTCTTACTAAGTTGAAGGAATATGGCATAGTTGGTAGATTATTGGAGTAGTTTTGTAGCTACCCCAGCAACAGAAGGTTGATGGTAAAGGCTTTTGGTTCATTGTCATCTGCTTTCGCTGCAACTTCTGGAGTACCTGAGGCTTCACACCTGGGACCATTGCTTTTCAATATTTTCATAAATGATTTAGTTAGTATTTTTGCCAGGGGACTTTTCTTTGCAGATGAAATCGTGACTCGAGACGACTGCTTAGATCTTCAGAATTGCTTAAAAACTATTGTGAAACAAAACAGTATGAAACTTAATTTTAATAAATGTTCCTGCATTACTTTTCGCTGCACTAAATCTGCATTACATTTTGATATGAAATGGAAAATCAGCTACTGAGTCGCTGCACAACTGTAAGAGACCTAGGAATTCTTCTGACGTACAATCTCAGTCCGGAAGAACATGTCCACAACATATGTGCCAAGGCCTTCAAGTGCCTGGGCTCACTGGCACGCACTTCCTGATTTATTAATAATATCCAGACACTCAAGCTCTTGTACTGTGCCCATGTCAGTATTGCAGCGTTGTATGGTCGCCTCATCAGATTACACTAATTCAACAGATTCAGAATCTTCAAAATAAGTTCATAAGGCTTATTGGTTGTCGCATGGGCTTTCATTACAAAGATGTTCCGTTGGTTGTTGTTGGAACCTACCTTGACCTCAATCCTTTGGAGTTGAGACGGAATGTTCATGGTGTCCTATTTCTGCATAAAGTAATCTCAGGTGTTATACCAACTGCCCTGAAATTCTCAGTCATGTGTATTTTGTTGTCTGTCTGGTACACGGTTGAAAGAGCTATTTGCTCGTAGACATCTCCGCACAAACTATGAGGCTAGCAGTGCCTTAGAACGGATACAGAGACTAGGTAACAGAATACCTCCTGAACTTGATTTTTTCATTGACAGTGTTGCTGTTTTCAAGTGTGTACTCATACGTGAGTGGAGTCAGCAATGATGGCCTTAGTACAGTCACTGTCTCTTATTACCTGTAATAATTTGTATTTTTCTGTAGTTGTATGTTGAGTCTTATTATTAGTTTTTGAATATTTAATAATTTTCTCTTGTGTAATTATCTTTCTAGTTTTAGTAATATTATACTATACTTGCTATTTTTGTCATCTTCTTGTTTTCACTGTAACTATTGTTCACAAATAGTGATAATTGTGTTTACTAAGTAGCTATCATAAGATATATTAATGAAAAATGGTTTTTCCGTTGGAATAAATAAATAAATAAATAGATATCAACATTTCTAGATTGGAACCATTCTATCCAGGGTGTTCTTATGTTGCTCTGCCAGCTGATATCCGTAGAATGCCATTGACAATGTTGAAAACACCGAGCGTGGTGGGTGAACGGTTAACGTTCTGGCCTCGCATTCGGGAGAACGCGGGCTCGAATCCCCGTCCGGGCATCCAGATTTGGGTTTTCCATGGTTTTCCCAAATCACTCCAGGTGAATGCCGGGATGCTTCCTTCAAAAAGGCCATGTTCGAATTCTTTCCCGTTCCTAGTCCCCAGTTCCATCCCTCCTCTAATGACCTCGATGTCGACGAGGCGTAAAGCCATAGTTAAAAAAAAATGTTGAAAACAAAGGTGGCGATCTATGCTTTCTATAGCCGATTCTTGCTTATCACGTAAAAGTGCTGAAAAACACCCGGAAAGAGTTACGTTATATCAAAACGTTCGTTCAGATCATTCCCTCGATTTTTCAGGTATTGAGTATCCGTTAAACTCTCAAACATTTCCAAATTCGAGAGACAAAATCCTGACTATTCTGTAAATGTTTTCGGTCTGAATGTAGTTAATGGAAACCTTGTAGTTTCCGGGGCCTTCTATCCCACTCAGACAAACGCGGTTACCACATAAACATGTTGTTGATTACTTTTGGTGCTGGAAAATTCCATTATTGTTGGATTCACAACTTGTCGCCACTAGTCAAATTTTCATTAGGAAACCATAAATGTGCTATATTTATTTTGACAAACATCTGCATCATTTCAGTCCCAAAGATATCCTGGACCGTCACGAGATCGATTGCGCAAGGATAGCACCATTTAAAGTAGATTTACCCGGCTATGACGACAAGATCTTAAAATTTAATGATTTTGTACAACAGCAGCGTGTATCCGTTGTCGTTTACGCGGATTTTGAAAGTTTATTGCAACTTTACAATACATGCAGTACTCCACCCAACGCCTCTCACACTACTAGAGTCTAGAAACATTGAGCTTTCGCTGCCGCATACCAGGTCTTTTGTCCAGACGTACCTAGTCTGTCACATTTCTACTCTTACTCGGCCGTAAATCCCGAGAAATGGCTTGTTAGCGAACTCGTCAGACGTGCCAGGGAAGTCGACAGAACTCATGAGAGGTGTACTCCTCTTGTAATGACAGATGAGCAAAAAGCAAAGTTTGCTGGTGCTACGGTATGCCACATTTGTGAGAAAGACATTGAACCGGGGGCTGTCAAGATCCGCAATGATTGTCATATCACAGGAAAGTTTAGGGGTGGTGCACATAATGACTGCAACTTGCAGTTTCAAAATCAAAGGTACAAACCAATTTTCTTTCACAACTTTTCTGGGTATGATTCACATTTTGTAGTTATGAGTTTACCAAATCTCGACGGCGATAGGATGGATGTGCTTCGCATCAACAGAGAACGCTATATTTCTATTTCTAAAAAGATTGAATATACTTCAATCACTTTAAGATTTCTGGATTCATATCGTTTGATGCAGGCCACATTAGATAAACTGGTTGGGACTCTTGAGGACGGCGAAATGCGCATTACTAGTGCTCATTTCACCGACCTCGAGAAGTTCCAATTAGTTAAATGTAAGGGTGTCTTCCCCTACGAATACATGGATTCGTGGTAGAAACTCCACAAGGCACGCTTCCTACAAAGTCAAAATTTTATAGTTCGTTGACGGAGTCAGAAATTTCTGATAAAGATTACGAGAACGTGAAACCAATATGGCGGGTTTTCCAGATCAAGACTTTGAGCGAATATGCAAGTCTGTAAATGGGAACGGTTGTGTGGCTACTTGCAGATCTGTTTGAGAAATTTAGGAGTGTATATTTGGAGAAGTGCACCCTGGACCGAGCCCACTACTTCCCCAGGCCTTTCGTGGGAAGGCTATATTAAGGAGGACGCGTGTGAACTGGACCTTCTGATAGATATCAACAAGCTGCTCCTTTTTGAACGAGGAATTCGCGGAGGCATTTGCCATTGCGTGCACAGATATTCCAAGGCAGTACCGGAGTGAAACCGCAAGGCACCTCAAGATTTTCTAATGTACTTCGACATAAACAATCTGTACATCGGGGCCAAGTCAGAGTATCTACCCACTAGTGGGTTTCAGTGGCTATCAGCTGAGCAGATTGCTAGCATAGATTTTATGAGAATTGTAGCTGACTCGCCTAGGAGATTCGTGTTGGAGGTTGTGGTATGATAGAGTCACCCACAATGAATATAATTAAATAATTAATTTATATTCAGATTTTTTTTGTAATATTCAGATTTCGTTATGATATTCAATTATGTAGATCGAAAATATGGTAGATAATAGAGATATTGCATAGATAATAATTGTATATTCAACCCAGGCAGCCAAAGTCATTATTACTATAATTTAATTTCTGTAAAACTTAGTGCTCAGTAACATTTGGTTTGGGAAGCTGAAAGCTGCCATTTTTAACGGTCTGGGGCCAGACAAAGTCGTTGAGACTTCGCAACAGTGCGACGCCTACCCCTGAACAATGCAGGCACGCGCTGGAAAACCCGTTAGGGACAGTGAACTTGCTCCCTCCTCTGACGCTGGCTCGAGGCTACGAAAAGTGTGCGAACGGCGATAGCGTATGGGGGGGGGCGCGATAAAAACACGTGACGACGGACATGTTTCAATGCACCAATCGTGAATGTCATAAGGGTCCACAGTACTAATTCTAGGGAGTTTGTTACATGTGGAGAGACGACTTCCGAGGAAGAAGGAAGAGTCCATCTTAAGCGACACTTGCAGTCCGGACCAGCAACCGAGCAGACGTGTTGCAGCCAACACGCTCACATCCGGCGATGAGTTACTGGGTCCGGTCACATTGACTTGTACTTTCTTGCTCAGGCGAGCGGGAAATTATATGGCAAGCCTGCCATAGCCTGAGGGTTATTGTGGAACGTGGCGAAACCACCATCCTGGTTTCGCAGCTGTTGTGGCATTATCTGTGTCACATTTGTTCACGTCGACGCATGGTAAAGTACCGAAGCATACAGTCACATTCCGGTGGGTTTTTGATGAGACTTGCGAATCCGTAAGCGGCCCTGAGATAGACTCTACTACCGTCCTAAATCACTGAGCTAGCTGATTTCATGATTAATTTCAATTTTAGCACCTTGCAGGTTTGTGTTAAATGCAAGACAGTGCTTCTCATTTTAAAATGGCGCTCTGGGTTTTCCCTTTCATTGGGAACGTTAACATCAATCTGATGGCCTGTGTTGCCGTTTTGATAATATGTTCATTTGTTCTTTGTTGAAATATTTAATTCAGTTTTATGTTTTCTTTTACCTATGAATGTAACTGTTAGGTATAGCTTGTTGCCTTTGAAATATGATTAACGTAAAGTTAAATGTTACCTGGCATTGTATCATCCTTAAGACCCAATAAATCAAATTTTATTTCTGGTGTAAAGTACATGGTTCTAGTTCACCTTGTAACAACCATTAAATTAAAACCATTTTTAATATTTAATGTTAAAATATAAAGGTGAGAAGGTAAGGTTGGTCCAGGTGGGGATCTTCGGCATTCACCACTTGACTCCACCCTCCTCCAGCCTGAGCTCTAATACAAGGTAGACTTTACGATTCCTCAGGATAAACATGACGTTCTAGCAGACCTACCACCATGTCCAGGTCACAAAGCCTCTGTAGGTTCTACCCTCCCAAAGCTAATGAGCACACTGGAGGATAAGGTACGGTACGTTCTCAATTACTGAGTCCTCCAGCAATGTGGAGGCTTGGGGCTGAAGGTGAATAAAATTAATCGCGTTATATTTTTTCAACCAGTCACCGTGGTGAAAGACTACATATCTCTTAGTAGGTGTTCTCGCCGTTCCGCGAAAAAGATTTCGAGATATATTTTTATAAATTAATGAACCAGCTCCATATTCGGCAAAACTATGGAGAATATTAGAAAACACCGTGACGTCAAATTGTGTACTAGCTGGACGGTCCGCCGCGGTGCTCGCAAACATATAGATTGACCAAACTTCAAACGGACAACTATTTTTAATGGGGACTTTGTGGCCGTGGAGATGGCGAATAAGCAGTATATGTCGGGATGTGCAATTCTTGACCTTTCTAAACTGAGGATGTACATATTTCATTACGAATTAGGCAGTTTAGATACCCGAAGTTACTTTATATGTCTCGGATAGCTTCATTTCCTTAGTGAGGGACTGTGATCCATATGAAGTGATGCTTCGCAATAGGGACGAATTCGACACATTTGGATATGGCACCGGCAAATGGAAAGGTTGTCGGTGTTATGAAGGACAAGGCAAATGGCACCCTGATTGCGGAGTTTGCTGGGTTACGGGAAAAAATGTACGCATTCCGGCTCGAGACCTACCGAACCTGTAGACGGGCTAAAGGTTTGGCCGGCTCAGTCACAAGAAAGCTGCATATTGATGATTAAATTAACTGTCTCCATGGGGAAACACCCCGTTACCATCTGCAGCATCGTATATCGTCAAACCTCCACATTGTAAATACCGGTTAAAATCTCCATACTGTGTCTATTTAGGACGGATGATAAACGTTGTATTTTCCCCGACGGGATTGAGACCCTACCGTGGGTGCACAAATCAGTACCTGAATGAATGTTTGTATAATTGGGTATATAGTGTATGAGTGAAGAGGAAATATACAATTTATCCCTGTATCTAGTTTGTGCACTGCTTAGTATGCTGTAAATACGAAAATAGGCTGCTGTAAATATTTTTCTGAAACTGTAAAAAATGTTGTACATAAGTAAAAACTTGCTGTACAAATGATGTATATACTTAGATTTTGCACAAAATTAATTCTTTTTGCAGTGCGCTGTTGGTTTGTATCGAGTCCATAAGTGAAAATCATAGCCCTAACACATTGTAAAATAGAATAGGTATACAGAAAAATCATTGCTGTACATAGACTGTAAGTTTGTTGAGCGATCTTCTCTGTAAATCAATGCTATACATAGACTGTAATTTCGTTGAGTGATATGTTCTGTAAAATAGGAGTACAGAAAAAATCGTAGAATGTAAGTTTGGTTCTTATGAATTCGTTAATATTAACCGCTGGGCGCTGCTGTGCTGTAGATTGTATCTGTGTCAAGTGCACATTCCTGAGTTTTATGCTCTGTAAAATAATATAACAAGTGTATATAGACTATAAGTTTGCTGAGCGATATGCTTGTTTGCTTTGTATAAAGTCAACTAAAAAAAATGTAAAATAGACTAAGTGTACAGGAAAAGAATCATTGTTGTATATAAACCATAAGTTTGCTGAACGATATGGTCGTTTGCTTTTTCTAAAGGTCATTGATTGAAAAGCACAATTGTTAGAAATATAAGTTTATTTATTAAGAAATATACATTTTTTACATTTCAAATAAATCTTTTTTTATTCATCCATGTATTATTCGATTTATCAAAACCCAGCCATTTCACCAAAATCATATTTTTCCTTCTCTTTATCAATCGTTCAACCAAAAATGTACCTACTTGTAAGTATTGTTAGTTATAATTCTTGCTGGTAAAATGCTCCTGCAATATCTTTACCTTGATAATCTGTAAGGAAATGAATTATAGCATTTATTAATTTCACTTTACTTATAGTGAATATCTCAATTGACCAGTTTGGCAAATAACGTTTCTCTAACTTTTCTTTAAATCTGCTGATTCTGACTTGATAACTAACTTTGAATTTTGCGGGAGTAGTAATCTTAATATGACTGTTATACTGTTGAAAGTAGTGAGCTATCTTTAACATCGCACGGTTTCAACTTAATGATGCTGTGCCACTTGTTGTAGTTGTCCATTAAACTGAGCAAGAAGTTTAGTCCACCGATGTCAACCATGTCGTCTGAATTCCTGCCACATTGCATTCTTGATAGTTCTGTTGATTCGTTCAACTATTGATGCTTTAAGGTGGGTATATGTTGAGTAGTGATTAATACCATGACTATTCATGAGCGTCTTAAACTTTGAATGATTAAAACTCCTTCCTGTTGTCAGGAATTTTTTAGAAAACACGATCAGCACTTAGTATTTTCTACATAAGCGTCGGCAGCCACACTAGCAGTCTTATTCCTGAGAGGTTAGAGCCCATGCAAACTTTGAATCAATCACCATCAGTATACACTTGTAGCCACTGTTTTTACGAGAGTACTGGGATTCATTTCCACAACATCAGCCTGCCACAGATCGTCAAGACCTATGATTGTTACACGCCTTCTTGGGAAATTCCTTCTTGTCGGTCTATGACGTTCTGCTACAACCTGATCCATGTTACACGATGATTTCTCTCCCACGAAGTTCTTCAATCACTGATAAAATTTCTTTGCAGTGCACCCTTTGTCCTGCTGATATCAAAGCGGTAAGTAACTTTAGTCTTTCAACGAGTTATTTGCATAGTCCCAAAACACATATTCCTTCATGAGAAGAAGACTAGAACCCGACTAATGATCAAGTTTAGTGATTATATTTTTATACTTACTGGATGTATTTTTCAAAACTTTTCCAGATGGATTGAATTTTACTCTGTGGGCACTTTTGTTGTTTAATATTTCGAAATAGCTTTTCAAGTCCTTGGTAGTTTTGAGTTTTTTTAAAAACAACAACCTCACTAATACTTCTGTTCGTTCGTACTCATTACCATCAATTAGAATAGCAACATCTTCAATAATCACAGGTGTCTTTCCAATCATTAGTGAATCATTCTTCTTCCGGACACCATACACTGATCATAATCTCTCTCACTTCGACAGAACGACTTCAAGAACTCATTGATCAAGCCAGAAGACTCCTGTTGCTGCTGCTGATTTCATTGAGGTAAGAAATCATTTTCCATAGCATTCGTCAGAGGTCTTAACGAATCCTTGAAAAATATTTCAGAGTCAATCTGACAGTTTTCAGTTCAAGTAACTTGCGTCGAATAGCATACCTGGCTTATGACAGGTTACTGTATTATTTTTTATCTCAAAGTCACTTGTGCTGTAGGGTTTAAATGCGGGGGCAAAATTAAGTTATCACTTCGACTCATATGGAGTACCCTGCTTGATAGTTAACATTTACCCAATTTCAACCCTTTTCAGTTTGGACTGCAGAGAGGATTAAATCATCGAAAGGGTTTTCACAATAATTTAGACCCATATTGGTATGTGTGGTAGCCACTAAGGACTCAGTGGGAAGCATGTGGAAGCATGGTAATAAAGAGCAAGCCTTGTTCAAACATTTTATTGCAAGAATCATGGTCAACTATAGAGAATATCACAAATAATATAATACAATATAATACATAAGAAAAACTTCGATCTTGCAGGTTTATGATCTTAATGAATCCTGTAATCACAATAATATAATACAATATAATACATAAGAAACTTCGATCTTGCAGATTATTATCTTAATAAATCCTGTAATCACAAATAATATAATACATAAGTCAATGCAATAACAACAGGTTAAGCCATGAAAATATCCCTCATCGCAATATCTCCACTTGTATTAAACATCCAAACAGAAAATCCTTACGCGCTTGGAAACGTAATATGACGGGGCAGGCTCTCACCAATTTACCATCATGTAACAAATCTACAACTAGTATCAAACACAATTTGTACAGAGGAGGCAAAATACACCAATTATTTCAAACGAAGAGGAATCAGTTTACCTCAGCGTCCTTCCATTTAACCTAAGAATCAAGTTCTTACCAAAGGGTTCTGACACACATAGTGTGTGCACACCGGCGCATAAGTCGTTACCACCCACACACACTGATAAGGTGGCGGGAACGATTAGCACCACATATCGGGGAATTTTGTCCATTCCCGTAACACAATTAACAAGAATGCAGTAAGCGACGCACTTTGTAGTTGGAGACGTCAGGTATTCTATCCCAAATACCCAACAGGGCTAGAAAATGGCAACTTATAACCTCGAAGTCACCACCAGCCCCGACCACCACCGTACTCCAGAATCGGCGGAAAACCGCTCACGGACACGAGGCGCAGCAGAGGAATTCCTTCGATTAATGCGAGCGAGGAACGGTCTCGGTGGAATAACAAATCCACCTCAAGTAGTACTTCCAGGCTGCCTGGGCAAATTACAAGAGCTCGCTATACCAGCGGGCCTCTAACGTCGCAGTCCCTTGAGGAAAGTATTAGGCCCAACGAACCAAGCCGCTGCTGCCGCCCGACTCACTTCCCCGGTTTCGTGTTCCCGATTATATCAGCTCATTAGCCGGTAGAGGGCACCACCGGGCCACAGCGCTCTCTCACGGGCGAAACTAGCACACGGGCTTAGTATCAGAAGACGATCGCGGGCGGGGAAAATAAACAATGCGAGCCGAGCACGGCTCAACCTCCCCCACCAAAGTCACAACCAGCGAGATCGAGATGTCAAGGCTTAGTCTTACATTTAACCTGAGATAGATGCACCCTCATAAGTTTTTTGGAATTGGGATTTTGGACCAACAAATTAACTGGCGATAGTATTTTACATATAATACAAGGGCCCATAAACGTATAGGCTAATTTACCAGATTGCCCGCCCTCAGCACCACCTTGAGGATTCAAATTATGAACGAAAATCTCGTCCCCGACCTTGTGGTTCAAGGGGACTCTGCCACTATTATACCTTTTACGTAAACGCTCGTGGGCTAACATAATGTTCTTACGAGCTCTATTCCGAATTCTCCTTGATGGTATGAGAATTAACTTTATCAGGCAAGAGTTCCTTAATGTCCCACAAATTGGATAACGGTGAATTCAATGGGTAGGAATGCATCAGACTAGCTGGTGAGGCGTTCAAATCTTCATGACGAGCGGCATTAAAAACTAAATTAATCCATGAAAGAGATTCATCCCATTTGGTACGCGAATTAGCGTGATAAGCTAATCAATGCGGCCTTTAAATTACGGTTTACTCGTTCCGCAAATGAAGGTTCGGGATGATAGGGAGTAGTGGTTACATGTTTGATGCCCTGAGAAAAACAAAACCTTTTAAACTGATGAGGAAGAAATGTCGAAGCATTGTCACTAACAATAACCTTAGGAGGCCCAAACAAAGCAAATATCCTTTGGAGACGTCCTACAGTACTCGGGGTATAGGTAGTACAAACAGGAACAAGCCAACAAAAGCGAGTAAAAGCATCCACGGCAACAAGGATGTACCTATTTCCTAGCTTTGTACGGGGAAGGGGACCAACGTGATCAACGAAAAGTTTATCCATGGGGTTCTGTTCCCGAAGGGAGCACAAATAACCTTTCTTGGGACCAGTATCAGATTTAGACATGTTACAAATACGACACTCCCACGAAATTTTGTGGACATCCTTTACTAACCCATTCCATGTGAATACATTCCTTAATTTTGTGTATGGTTTTATGAACACCTAAATGGCCCCCAACCAAAGAATGATGAAAGTAATAAAGACAGAAGAGATTAATTCACTTGGAAGACATATTCTAAGTTGTTTTCTCTTTCCTACCTCACGACACAGTATACCTTTATGCAATACGAACCCCGGAGAGGGTTCACCATTGCAAAGTTGTTGATAGATGGGACGGCGCAAGGGATCAGACCTCTGTTTAGCCCTGAGATCAGTAAACAATAGGGGAAACTTCAGTTAAAATACCCCCCGCCAGGCCAAAACCCTGATCGCTACCTTCCGAGGGCTCTCCCGGATCCTCAAACATGCGACTAAGCGCATCAGCAACGTTGTTATCAGATCCCCGAATATGTCGTACCGAAAAGCGGAAGGCAGAGATTCGGACGGCCCACAGGGCTATGCACCCTGTTTTACTGGGTCGCGCCAGAACCCAGCTTAAAGCTTGATTATCAGTTTCAAGAACAAACTCACGGTGCTCCAAATAAAAACAAAATTTCTCTAGAGCAAAGAGAACCGCGAGAGCCTCACACTCGTAAACCGAGTATTTACATTCGGAAGCCAGCCAACCTCCTGGAAATGTAAGCCAAAGGACATCTTCCCCGGATCACCTTCTTGCATGATAACGGCCGCAATACCAGCACTAGATGCATCCGTTTGTACCACAAATGGTTTATTAAAATCAGGAATGGCTAAAACAGGGGATTCGTAAGCGCAGATTTCAGCGCGTCAAAGGCAGCTTGTTGGCTAGGCCCCCATACAAATTTGCACCCTTTCTTACGAAGATCATTTAAAGGGGCGGCAATATGAGCAAAGTTAGGCACAAAACGGCGAAAATAATTGGCCATACCAATAAACCGAGCAAACCCTTTAGCATTAGTAGGGGGTGGAAACTTTCGAAGATCTTTAGTAAGCTCAGGATCTACCCTAACACCATCACCTGACACGAGGTGCCCAAGAAAGGAAACCTGTTGACAGGCCAAGGTAATTTTTGAAGGCTTAACCGTCAGGCCAGCTTCCCTAAATCTGGTTAGAACTTGACCAAGATGATGCAGATGTTGCTCAAAGGACTAGCTATAGACCACCAGGTCGTCCAGATAATTATACACAAAGCGAAACTTAAGATCCCCCAGCACTCTGTCAAGGAGGCGGGGATAACACCGCGGCCCCAGTAGATAAAACAAACGGAACACGATTAAACTCAAACAAATTCCAATGCGTGCAAAATGCCGTAACCACCTTAGAATCCTCAGTCAGGGGAATTTGGTGATACGCCTGATTAATGTCCAACACAGTAAAATATTTGGCACCGGCAAACCAAGTAAAGGCATTGTGAAGATCAGGAAGGGGAACTGATTCTAATACGACCCTTTTATTTAATGCCCTGTAATCAACTACAGGTCTGTATTCCCTCTCTCTCAGGTTTAGGAACTAAAAATATTGGAGAGCGTAAGGTGAAGTGGAGGGTCTAATAACTCCATCCTTAAGCATCTGATCGATTTTTTTACGAAGAAAGTTCATCTTCTGGGGGGGACAAACGGTAGGGACCCTGCCTCACCGGAATATCATCAGACAGGCGAATTTTATATTCAATAAGATGAGTTACTCCCAATTTATCCACCAAAACATCTTTAAACTGCTCCAACATTTCCAGAAGTTGAAGAGCTTGACTCTGAGACAGATGACCCATCTTATAATCACCCACTTGTGTAAGGAGTGCGTTTACTCGTGATGAGATGCGACAAGAGCAAAGGGCAATTTGATTCTGAGGATCAAACTTAAAATAAAAGGTGCTCGAACTACAGTCCATGACCAGTCCAGTACCTTTGATAAAATCTATACCCAATATAACGGGTATTGATAATCCTTTAGCGACGACCATGATTAAGAGGCCAAGTATAATTTACACACTCTCACCCAAACTCGACACACTCCCACGAGAGGCAACTTCTGACCAGCAACAAGTACGACATCCCTGCGCGGGGGGTTTGAGTACGGGCAAGCGACAGATGTTACGAAACTCCAAATACCAGTTATAATCGACAAGGGAGAGAGAACTCCACGAGTCAATGAGGGCACAAACAGGCTCATGATTGATGTTGGCACAAAGAAAAGGCAGATGAGAAGTCTTAGGAATCAAAATACGGTTACGAAAACCTTTAAGCGGCAAACGCCTCGTTTCTCGACAAGATAAACGGTTACCAGGTTGACCCTTGGCCAACGGACATCTCTTGACCAAATGAAGATCAGAACCACAACAGAAACATCGCTTAATAACCCTACCTGCAAGAACACTACTACACCAATAAATATTACCAGCGGAACTTGCCCGCTGAAACCCGCGGCGTCAGCTATCAGAATCGTTCACGCACGAGGCAATCGGCACTGTTTAACGAAATGGTCACCAGCGCCACAACGAAAACACTTGCCTGTAACATAGTAATTATTAGCACGTGAATAATCAGACTTCCCCTCATCTTTCTTAGTGACTTGTGCCCTACCTCCTGCTCTCTGCTGATCAACAAGTTGCAAGGCCTCAATAGAAGTAATTAATTGATTAAGCTGAACAAAAGATACTGGTCTTATATTAAACACGGCCCTAGCCCTATCCTCGGGACGAAGACCTTCGACAATATTGGCAACTATATCCTTTTCAGAAATATGCATTTGTAACGCCGCTACAGCCATACGAACCCTCTCCACAAACTCCCCCAACGATTCCGTCATAGATTGTACTCTCCAAAAATGAACTCGTTGCTAACTCCCTCAATATACGTATTGGTATTTTCTCTCGAATCAACTTTTGTCTTAAATCTTTTAAGGTCCCCCTTGCCTGCATAATCTCCGCAAGATAATCTGCCAAACAACCATTAGCTAATGGATATAACAAAGCCAAAATACTATGTTGAGGAACCTGAAGCGCATCTGCGTGTTTTTCAAAATGGACTGTGAACCACAACAAATGTTCAATTTGTCTCATATCTCCCACTGAAAGTTCCTTGACATCCCTTAACAACACACCCAAAGGATTAGGTAATTTGGCAAACTGATCTGAAATGGCCTGATACTCGGGAACTACTTCGTGCATTCTGATGATGATCAGTTCTCACCGTTACCGCTTCTACTGACTCACTACAAGTGTCACCCTCTAAACCCAAGGAATTAACCAGCAATAACAAGCTCTGTAATTCAGCTCTCAACTGGTCTACAGAGGAAAGTTGATCTTTATCCAAGTTCAAAGTTTTCATATCGGTAAGACGATCATTAAAATGGTTAAGCTGAGCCTGAATCCTATAAATCTGACGCCTAGTTGGGCTGCTTTCTTTCAAGAAGGCAATATTTCTCCAGAGTTCCTGCAACCCCACTGCACAAGCGGAAATAGCCTCACCTACCTCCCCAATCCGCTCCGGTGGGACGGCAACCGGGGCAGGGCCGGCGGCACGCAAACGTTCAGTGAGGTCAGACACACTACCATCATCCGACGCTCCCCTAATTCTGAGTTCGTACTTCAGCTGCTATTGCTTAAGATAACTCCACCCTACAAAGCGCGTGCGTTCCATAACGAATCTGTAAATACAATATATGAGAGCATGACAACAACAAAGAACCAACAACAAGGCCTGACACTACCCAATATAACAACGCTCTGCTACCATTTGGTATGTGTGATAGCCACTAAGGACTCAGTGGGAAGCATGTGGGAGCATGGTTATAAAGAGCAAGCATTGTTCAAACATTTTATTGCAAGAATCATGGTCAACTTATAGAGAATATCACAAATAATATAATACAATATAATACATAAGAAAACTTCGATCTTGCAGATTATTATCTTAATAAAACCTGTAATCACAAATAATATAATACATAAGTCAATGCAATAACAACAGGTTAAGCCATGAGAATATCCCTCATCGCAATATCTCCACTTGTATTAAACAACCAAACAGAAAATCCTTACGCGCTTGGACACGTAATATAACGGGGCAGGCTCTCACCAATTTACCATCATGTAACAATTCTACAACCAGTATCAAACACAATTTGTACAGAGGAGGCAAAATACACCAATTATTTCAAACGAAGGGGAATCAGTTTACCTCAGCGTCCTTCCATTTAACCTAAGAATCAAGTTCTTACCAAAGGGTTCTGACACACCATAGTGTGTGCACACCAGCGCATAAGTCGTTACCACCCACACACACTGATAAGGTGGCGGGAACTATTAGGACCACATATCGGGGAATTTTGTCCATTCCCGTAACACAATTAACAAGAATACAGAAAGCGACGCACTTTGTAGTTGGAGACGTCAGGTATTCTATCCCATATACCCAACAGGGCTAGAAAATGGCAACTTATAACCTCGAAGTCACAACCAGCCCCGACCACCACCGTACTCCAGAAACGGCGGAAAACCGCTCACGGACACGAGGCGCAGCAGAGGAATTCCTTCGATTAATGCGAGCGAGGAACGGTCTCGGTAGAATAACAAATCCACCTCCAGTAGTACTTCCAGGCTGCCTGGCCAAATTACAAGAGCTCGCTATACCAGCGGGCCTCTAACGTCGCAGTCCCTTGAGGAAAGTATTAGGCTCAACGAACCAAGCCGTTGCTGCCGCCCGACTCACTTCCCCGGTTTCGTGTTCCCGATTATATCAGCTCATTCAGCCGGTAGAGGGCACCACCGGCCACAGCGCTCTCTCCCGGGCGAAACTAGCACGCGGGCTCAGCATCAGAAGACGATCGCGGGAGGGGAAAATAAATATGCGAGCCGAGCACGGCTCACATATCTAGTACATATGCATACTCCTGAATCGTGTCCGTTGCAAAAATATTCTCAACCATACATCAAAAATAAGTTGGAGTATACATTTCACTAGTTTTTTCCCAACAGTGCCGCCAGGGTACAAAATTGTTAAATTACCGGCTAACGTCATCTATCTCACCATCACAGTGAAAACGTTCAGCAATATTCACATTAGAGTTGTCGACCAAGACGGCAATTTAGTGGATTTCAGAGAAGAAACAATTAGTCTGAGACTACATATAAAGCATGGGCACTCGTTATAATAAGAAACAGCAGACAAACAGTTATCAGTAGTGAATCGACAATGAAACAATTAACACCTGCTAATGTGATCTTCCTACAGCCGTTAGGCTATACTGTAAAAAATGGATGAGGTGCTCGATATAACTTCCATTGTGGAATTTGACGAGTTGGTGACGCGCAAACAGTTTTTGATTCCTCAACTGCATACGCTTCAGCCGTAGCAGCAGTAGCCAACTTTTGGGCGTGATTTAAATTGCACTAGACAGTTTTTGTTTTTATCTTTGAATATTTCCTGTTTAGGTAGTGATCCAGTCAGTTGAGCTTCAGCAGCCGTAGCAGTATTAGTCGACTTTTGAGTGTGATTTAAATTGTGCTAGACAGTTTTTGATTTTATCTTTGAATATTTCCTATTTAGGTAGTGAGCCAGTCAGTTGAGCTTCCGCAGCCGTTAACAGGAGTCGCCTACTTTTGGGTTTAATTTGTTTGTAGCTCCGTTTTCGGCTGTTTCAGGTGACATTGTTTGTGCAATGAGTTCCAGTAGGCGTCAGGCCTCTGAAGAGATTCTTACCTTAATGACATTTCTTCAAGCACAGGTATGGAGCATCCTAGACGAGGAGTGGCAGTGCGTAAAAGAATTACCGGAGGCTGGTGATGTAGAACCAGTAAGTGAGGATTGTCAGGTGCTGTTGCAGGGATCGTTTGGAACCATGTGGACGGAGAAAGGCATCAAAATTCCAAAATAACAGTCGGGAAAATGATATCTTGTCACTAAGTAATCCGTTTTCAGTTTTGCAGGAGGTTGAAGATTTTAGTGCGAATGGCCCACAAGCACAGCAGGGAAGATTTTTTCCATACCCCGAGCGATGCCTGGAAAAGGTTTACTTATCATTGGAAGCTCCAACCTCCGACGTCTGGAGACACCCCTGCGAGACCTAGCGGAGAAGAATGGTGCAGACCCTCATACTAACGTTCATTCAGTTTGTCTCCCAGGAGCAACCGTGCCACGTGTCACGGAGGACATTCCAAAACCGCTTAGAGAATCGAACTGCCGTCAGCTAAGTGTAGCTGCGCACGTCGGTACTAATGACTCGTGTCGTGTTTGTGTTGCAGATATATTTAAATCTATGGACAAGGTGGGCCACAATACGTATGAATCAGCGCGGGAAAATTCGGTATCGTTGTAGTTTTTCATTTGTAGTGTCGTGCCGTGCATCGATTGTGGGGAAGCCATATGGTGGAAGATTTATAATTTGAATCGTAGTTTGCAGGAGCTGTGTCGCAGAAACAACTGGGGCTTCGTCGACCTTCGACCGATAATAGCTGCCAGCTGGGACGCATTTTACAGGTCGGGCGTGCACTACACACCGAGAATGGCGACCAAGGTGGCTGCAAAAGTATGGAACCGTCTCGATGTGAATGATTTTTTAGGAACACCGTAAGGCCCGTGGATCCCTCTGTTCAACGAAGAGGACGC
Organism: Vandiemenella viatica; assembly: GCA_031002005.1. Classification (NCBI taxonomy): domain Eukaryota; kingdom Metazoa; phylum Arthropoda; class Insecta; order Orthoptera; family Morabidae; genus Vandiemenella; species Vandiemenella viatica. The sequence goes on along the minus strand of JARYHS010013630.1, from coordinate 284,820,522 downwards.
GTCGATAACCTAGATCTCGGTTCTGGAAGTGACGTCACAAATAAATCGAATTTTCCAAATAGTAGCAATGCGAATTTAGACTCCACAGATACCGATACTAAGCATCTAAGGACAATGGTCCTAAACTGTCGGAGTATTAGAGAGAAAGTAGCCGATTTCCATGCTGCATTTGCGACTAATGATGTCGATATAATACTAGGAACCGAGAGCTGCTTGACGCCAGATGTAGAAATTAGTGAAGTATTTGCTCCTCAATTCAATATTTTTCAGAAAGACAGAACTGTCTCAATGGGCGGAGTTGTGTTCGTGTAAGTTAATAAAACCGCCAATTGCTCCGTAGTAAATGAAACAGAAATTTTTTGTTAGTTAATATGGTTGAAGGCAAAATTTGGTAGTAGTTTACAGTTCATAATAGGGTCATTTTAACGACCTCCAGATTCTGGATTTGATAACGCAGAGTATTTTAGACAGACACTTAATAGTTTTTCTCCGTATTTCTAAAAAAATTCAGGGTGGTGATTTTAATATTCCCTCGGTTAACTGGGACTCAAGTAGGTTCAAGTCAGACGGAGGAGATAGGTTAGCAACCGAAACGTTCCTAAAATCATTCGCGGAAAATTCTCTTGAACAGATGGTCGAAGAGCCAACTCAGAACGACAAAGATTCCTCGTCCATTTTGGATCTTTTTGTTACAAGCTGTCCGGATATTGTAGATACAGTCTGTGTATAAGACGGTATAAGTGATCACAAGGCGGTTGTGGTAACTTTAAAATCTGGTCAGAATTTGAAGCATGACAAAAACAAATTGATATATTGCTTTCATAAGGCAAACGATGCGTGTATGGTCGATAACTTGGCGAAAAAGTTTGAAACGTACACGCTAAATGCAAATGTTGAGGAACTTTGGTTTAATTTAAAAGAAATAATATGGACCGGTTTAAATCAATTTGTTCCTAAGAAGTTTATTAAGTTTAGAAAGAACTTCCCGTGATTCAACAGGGAAGTGAAACGTTTGCTCAACAGGCAAAGGCGTTTACATACCACGGTGAAGAAATCGGGGGACTCGTCTAATTAGTCCAGTTGCTAGCGGAAGTGAGTAAGGCAATGCGTGATGCGTTTAAAGAAATTCAAGTCAGGAATTTATCCGAAGATCTGATTACTAGCTCAAAAAAGTTCTGGTCGTATGTCAAAGTAATAAGAGGCTCTCGTAATATTATGCCGTCACTGATTAAGGAAAATGAGGAATTATCAGAAACTAACGTGGAGATAGCAGAAATTCTGAATAATGTTTTTAAAAAAGCTTTCACGGCAGTAAACTAGGAGGAGTTTCCGATATTTAGCAATTGTACCGACAAAATTATGGATGATCTCGTTATTGATGTCGAGGGAATAACTAAACTGCTCATGAATGTAAAAACCAATAGGATTCCCGGACCGGACTGTATTCCTACAAGATTCTATTCTATGTACGCAAAGGAAATCGCACCGTATTTGATGAAATTATAAACCGCCTCCTTGGATCAAGGAAAAATACCAGCCGAATGGAAGACCGCCATCGTAAGTCCAGAGTTTAAAAATAAGTATGTTAATGATCTTCAAAATTATAGGCCGATCTCTTTAACCTCAATATTTTGCAGGATTTTAGCAAACACATCAAAAATTCAAATGTCATGCGGTTTTTGCATAAAGGTGATCTTTTAAACCCAAATCAACATGGATTCAGAAAAGGCCGATGCTGCGAAACACAACTTGCCCTCTTAATTCATGACTTGAACCGTATTATAGATAAGCAATCCCAGGTTGATTTAGTTCTATTAGACTTTAAAAAACCTTTCGACACTATGCCTCACACTAGCTTATTTAGGAAACTTCGTGGTTACGGCAAATCTAGACAAATATTCGATTGAGCTGCAGACACTCTGAAGGGCAGAACACAATTCATGACTGACGTATTTCGGAATGACAGCAAACAAATATTGCTACCAGCAACATTCATATCTCGGAATGACCGCGAAAATAAGATGAGAGAAATCAGGGCCAGAACCGATTCATTTCTGTACTCATTTTTTCCACGAGCTGTTAGGGAATGGAATAGAAAGGATTTACTGGCGAGTAAACTTAATATCCGACAGGAGTAGCTTTCGATAAAGCACTCCGGTCATTCTGAGCTGGATTTTCAATGGTTTTCCCGGATCACTCCAGGCGAATGCTGGGATGGTTCCTCACAATAGCCCAAGGGCGCCTCCTGCCATATCCTGTATATCCCTTCCATACCATTAGCATTTCGGATAGGTGCAATGCACCCTCCGCCACATACTTTTAGTTTATCGCGGAGTAATGATAATAATAATAATTCGCCTACCACATTTAATAACAATGATGAGATTTGAATAAAAATTCAGCACCAAGATACATATACACTGCCGTGCGAAAGTCGGGCCCCTCCTATCGCGTGTTGAAGGATCCCAGAGTTCTTAGCGAATTGAAGACGGCCATGCTAGTGGCGAGTGATCGCGGGAACTTCGAAACCCTCGTACAGTCATATAACAAATCACTGCAAAATTTGAAACTTTTATGGTGTTAAGGGTCTTTACTTGCTCAACGAAGATAAAATGGCAAATCACAGGCTAATTACTGAAATTCAACTGACTATATTACCTTTTTGGACTTGTTTTCTTCAGTCCCAGCAGTGGCAAGATTTTTGTCCTTCTTCAAGCAGGTTAATGTAACTGATCCAGAAAGATGTAAATGTTATAATAATAGTAACCCATTTATAAAAGTTATGAAGTAAAACCAATGAAGTAGAGGTCCAAACTAAGTTTACTTCTGAAGCTGAAACACCATTTTCTGTTCAGTTCATAGACAGAATCTGATATTAATCACACTGAAATGAAGAATATGATGAAACAGTTCTTTTAGTATAAATACAACAGAAGGAAAGGTGAATATTTTTGTTCATTGTTTAAGATCTTTCCCTTCTAAAGACTTAACAACTTTAGGAAATATAAGCATGATTTACTCATTGTTAATCAGATTTTTTAAAGGCCAAAAAAACACGTTTTTCACATTATATACTACTAGAATGCAGCTACATCCCCTGGTATGAAATTAAAACATTGTATGTTAAAACCACTTTCCATTTTATTTCTTACCACTTTTTGTATAGACTACCACCAGTTGCAAATGCCTGTATTAATTTTATACCATCATTCAGTATCTGGAGAATGAAATTACAAAATTAATAACAACATCATTTATATTCCCATTTTTCCAGAAACATTCCATCTTGAAATGTTGAGAACATATGAAACTATGTTCCGTGGGAGTAAAACTGTCCCGGCGTATTTTAGCTAACCACTCACTCAATTTATTCTTATCTCGGAGCGGAAATCTGTATCGAACGAAAATATTAAACCCGTGACCAACAGGTCGGAACATAATATCCACCTGTTATGATAGACGATTCGGAACTTATTTAAATGCATACTTACTTGTGAAACGATAAATTTGTGCCTTTTGTAGCACGGTTGGTGCAGTTATATGCAGCGCAAGACTTAACCATGGTAGCAAACACTTCTAATAAAAACAAATACGAGCACTCGATCACTTCGGCACGTCTCAACTTTACAGAACCACACACTCAAACCAACAGTTTGCCATCAGTATGGCGGCGCGCGCATCGTTCAATTTGCGAAGGAACACTAGCGCTGTTGCTCCTTCTAGTGTATAATATTCAAACTTCTTTGGCGAAAGTTACTTGCTTATTCAAGGAATATTCGTTAAAGAAGATGGAGCAGGAGACACAAATTCATTTATCACATCCAATGCATTTGCGTTCCTGTTTGAGGAGATTCGGTTGGAAGTTAATGGAGTTAAAATTGACCGAAATAGAAATGTCGGCATCACAAGTACAATCAAGACTCTTATTTCTGATGACCCTCAAAAAATTGGCGTGTTGAACAACGCGGGATGGGGTACGCGAAATCTTGGAAATGGGTACTTCGATGTATGTATTCCGTTGACTATGCTTTTGGGTTTTTGTGAAGACTTTAAAAGGAAACTTGCAAATGCAAAACAGGAACAAGGACGGTACAAATTCATATATACAAGCCAATCCAAATACTAAAAAGAATAAATTCAGCATCAGTAAACTCGCATGGATGGTGCCTCACGTTGAAGTAGGTGAATGGGAGAAACTAGCCCTGCTTAAAATTTTAGACAGTGGGAAGCCATTACTCATTTATTTCAGAAGTAGGGATCTGCTTGAGTATTCAATGCTTCCTAAAAGTAAATCACAAATTCGGTCTTAGAAGACGTCAACGCAACTGGAGAGGTTCGTGGTTCTTGGATTACAAACAAACAGGAAACGCAACGCGGAAACAAGTGCAGCCGAGTTTGACCATTGCAATCTCACTAACGTCGAAGTATTCCTAAATGAAGTTGCATACCCTTATGAGAACATGAATCTAGATTTTAAGAAACACATAACCACAGTATTGTACGAAAAGTATACAAAATTCCAACAATCTTACTATGAACGAGATCATCCTTCACTAAAACGTGAAGAATTTGTCGCTACTGCACTTCTTACTGTTATTGACTGTTCACAACAAAATGAAACAGTTAAGACTGTACATGTATATATTCGTATAGAGTTTGATAGCAATGAGAATTTTCTAGCCTACACCTCTGCCTATTGCCTGATCCTTCACGATCATGTTGTGGAATACATACCTCTAACGAGTGTTATGCCGAAACTCACATAAAATAGTATAGCACTATTAACCGCCACGCATTATCATGACGACCATCTTCCTGGACGCACAGTGATTCCAGACAAAAGACGAAGATTATCCGCAAGAAAGTCTACTACAATATTGAAGATTTGGGCTATCCACCTCTACGAGAACTCAAGAAAAGTAATTTGATAAAACTTTGTAAAAGACACTACATTTTCAACGGAAAATGTATTTTTAATTGCCCAATGGGGGGTGAATTAAAAAGAAATCAAATCAAATACAATGTTTTTTTATTTATACTTAACATATACACAAATTTTTTATATACATGAATCACATAGCACTTATGGTAATGCCCACAAACATCATATTCTGGACTGTAATACATAATTACTATTTTGTTAACATCAGGCAATACAAGTAAAGTTTTTTGCGCAATAAGTTCATATTTAAATAGATTATAATAAAAAAATGATGAGTTGGGTGTAATTTGAGCCACATAAAAATCATTAACATACATATCAACCAGTTTTTGCACTATGGCCCTATTATAGTCTCGTGGCACTTTACTAGATAAAATGTCCACAAATTCTACGAAGTGTCTTGCAACTGGGTATCCCTACCTCTTCTTGATGGTCACGGCGCTGGACACTGCAGGCTGCGCATCGATGAGCTTATTCCAAGTGGAATCGCCGAAGAAGACGCCGCTGGTAGGATCAGCATTTGGATAAAAACATACAATTTTCGCCCCAGCAATCCTAAGGTAGGAGATGGTGTGCTTGACGAGTGGAACGTCGGTGTGAGAGCTGTCTGTTTTGACCAAATTGGACACTACATCCAATACTTCAGTCAGTACTCTCCATTCTTCAAATCATATATATTATTTCTATAAGGTATTTTTTTTGGTCACAAGCCTCTATCTTCCTTCATACTTAACCGAAATCAATGAATGAGGTGTAAATTTAAAGCTTACAGTCCTCACTTTGGTCACATCATATTTTAAGAAATGAAGTTTTCGGAATTGGAACCTTAAAGGACGAAAATGTCAATATTTCTAAAATGCTGTTTTCTGTGTTACAAGTCTTCTATCTCCCTGGAAACCTATCAGAAATCGTTTAATGAAGTATCATTTTAAAGATTTAGGTCTCCGCTTTAGTGAAGTCATATATTAAAGTATCAATATATTTGCAATTCGTTTTTGTGTAACGAGTGATTTATCCCCCTTAATATCTAACCGATATAGATAAATGAGGTATCATATTAAAGAATAAGGTCTCTGCCGTGGTAACATTAAATTTTAAGAAAGGAATTTTTCGTAATTCGACCCTTAAAGGGCAAAAATGTTAATTTTTCTAAAATGCGTTTTTTGTATCTCGAGCCATGTATCTCCCTGGATATCTAACCAAAATCAATAAATGAAGTAGGATTATAAGGAGTAATGTCTCAGCTTTGTGAAATCATATTTTAAGAAAGAATGTTTTTGGAATTCAACCCTCAAAGGGAAAAAGCAAAATGTTTCTACAATGCATTTTTGTGTCACGAGCCATTTATAACCCTTAATATCAAACCGATATAGATAAAAGACAAATCATTTTAAAGAATAAGGTCTCCACCGTGGTAAAATTATATTTTAAGAAAGAAATTGATCGTAATTCGTCCCTTAAAGGGCAAAAATGTCAAATCATCTAAAATACGTTTTTATGACTCGAGCCATTTATCTACCTGGATATCTATCCAAAATCGATAAATCAAGTAAGATAATGAGTAATAATGTCTCAGCTTTGGTGACATCATATTTTAAGAAAGAATGTTTTTGGAATTCAACCCTTAAAGGGAAAAAGTATAAATGTTTCTAAAATGCATTTTTGTGTCACGAGCTATTTATCTCCCTTGATAACTAACCAATATAGATAAATGAAGTATCATATTAAAGAATAAGGTCTTCACCGTGGTAACATTATATTTTAAGAAAGAAATTTTTCGTAGTTCGACCCTTAAAGGGCAAAAATGTTAATTTTTCTAAAATGAGTTTTTTGTATCTCGAGCCATATATCTCCCTGGATATCTAACCAAAATCGATAAATGAAGTAGGATTATAAGGAGTAATGTCTCAGATTTGTGAAATCACATTTTAAGAAAGAATGTTTTTGGAAATCAGCCCTTAATGGGAAAAAGTATAAATTTTTCTACTACGCATTTTAATGTCACGAGCCATTTATCTCCCTTAATATCTAACTGATATAGATAAAAGATGTATCTTATTAAGGAATAAGGTCTCTACCGTGGTAAAATTATAGTTTAAGAAAGAAATTTTTCGTAAATCGTCCCTTAAGGAGCAAAAATGTCAAATCATCTAAAATACGTTTTTTGTCTCTCGAGCCATTTATCTCCCTGGATATCTACCAATGTCGATAAATCAAGTAAGATTATGAGGAATAATGTCTCAGCTTTGGTGTCATCATATTTTAAGGAAGAAGTTTTTATATTTCAACCCTTAAAGGGAAAAAGTATAAATGGTTCTACAACGCATTTTTGTGTCACGAGCTATTTTTTTTCCATGATATCTAACGATATAGATAAAAGAGATATCATATTAAAGACTAAGGTCTCCACCGTGATAACATTATATTTTAAGAAAGTAATTTTTCGTAATTCGACCTTTAAATGGCAAAAGAATCATCATTTTTGCAATGTGCTTTTGTGTCACGAGCGATTTATAACCCTTAATATCTAACTGATATAGATACATCAGGTATCATATTAAAGACTAAGGTCTCCGCCGTGGTACATTATACTTTAAGAAAGGATTTTTTCGTAATTCGAACCTTGAAGGGCAAAAAGGTCAATGTTTCTAAAATGCGTTTTTTGTGTCTCGAGCCACTTATCTCCTTGGATATCTATCCAAAATCGATAAATCAAGTAAGTTTATGAGTAATAATGTCTCAGCTTTGGTGACATCATATTTTAAGAAAGAAGTTTTTGGAATTCAACTCTTAATGGGAAAAAGAATAAATGGTTCTACTATGCATTTTTGTGTCATGAGCTATTTATTTCCCTTGATATCTAACCGATATAGATAACTGAGATATCATATATAAGACTATGGTTTCCGCCGTGGTAAAATTATATTCTAAGAAAGGAATTATTCGTAATTCGTCCCTTAAAGGGAAAAAATGTCAATATTTCTAAAATAGGTTTTTTGTGTTTAGGGTCATTTATCTCCCTGGATTTCTAAAAAAATCGATAAATGAAGTAGGAGTATGAAGAGTAATGACTCAGTTTTGGTGACGTCATATTCAACCTCACTATTCATCGCATTTTATTCGCGAAATTTTCGCATGGGTCGTCTAGTGTTAATATAATTTTGATACTGTTCTCCACTTTTTCTAGCACCACTCCTGGCTTAAATTCATGCTTGGACGACAAACCTATCGTTAAACGCTTAGAACCACAGTACTGGACGAGCCATCTCTGAACACCGGCGCTAGCAGGCCGGCTGTGTTGGTAAACAGGTCTAGTCCGTGGTGGTGGGGGTAAACCTGTTTAGTCCTGTTCATGGAAACACACTTGATGTGGGTGAGGTGGTGGTGATGGGAACACCTGTTCAACAATCCATCAAAGCATTCAACGGCATGTGCTGTGGGGGGAAGCCTGTTGTAACCTGCACCACAATGTTAGTCGAACCCTACTTAGCATAATAATAGGAGCGGTCACCTTTGTACTTGGTCACGAAACACCGAACAGACTGGGGTTTGCCCATGTCAACAAGTAATTAATTTTGGTTTCCAACAATAGGAGTGGTTTCCTTTGAATTAGTTCAAAGACTGGTCAGAGTTGGGTTACCTAGCCTCATTTGCATATACATACTGTCTCTAATGGATGAGGTTGGCGAATTAGGTGAGGAGAGGAGAGGATGGGAGGGGAGGGGAAGGGATGAAGAGGAAAGGGAGAAAGGGGAGGTGGAGGGCAGTCATCAATCAAAGCTGTCATCACCTAAGGCCGGTCAAACAGGTTACCTAGCCTAATTTTCATAACAACAGAGGGGGCGTGGCCGGATGATTGACAGTTCTTTTATGTCTATACAGCCCCCAACTTATACTACTGTCATTATGGGTGGTGATTTACACTGGATAGGAAATAAGATTAATAACACAAGAGTACTCATTTTCAAATACCATTGCCATAGAAATTTTGTAGTTGCATCTGTCTTTGGTCCCCCTGCAGTAATATTCATCATAAACCCATCTGTAGCCACTTTCTTTGCTATTATTAATTCCTTGTTTAGCTGTTCAGGTATTCCACGTTGCCTAGCTGATTCTTAACTCCTATCCTTTATCGTGGAGAGCAGTTCTTTTTGTTTCTCTATCCGATGAAGTACTTCTTCGTTTGAGATTTTCAGCATCTCAAGATATGTGTAAGAGACGACGATAGAAATACATTTCGAAAGCTTCAATTCTTTTCTCTAGGTACAGCTTTCACACCCCTAAAAAAAAAAAAAAAGAAATAGAGAACACCTAGCAATGAATCATTCCCATTCTCAATTGCAGACTGAGATCTGATCTTATGAAATAAATTTCATGCTGATAAATTGTCTCCTGGACTGTTCTATTCTCGATTTGATTTCTTTCTTCCAGTCACCCTGCTCGTCCACCACAGTGCCTGAATATTTTAATGTGCTGGCGTTTATTTCATTTAAATCGGAGCAGGGTTTCAAAGATGCATATGTTACCTTTTAACTGTGACTTAAGCATGTTCCTTATGCAATATTGTTTATGAAAATGCGCATATTTAAGCCAGGAAAGTAAATACTAATGTAGTAAAATAGCTCCCAATGTGGGATGTTGCATGCAAGTTACTCCTGGCTTCATCTGTGGTGATGGATTATTTTTTCTCTACTTCCTCACATATAAGTTTTTAAATGAAAAGTGGTGACAGTGAAACTGCTGTTAGGAAATGAAAATAAGATAGGATAGTGAAATAACTCATCGCTTACTACAGACGAAGACAGGAGTGACAGACTAACACCAAAAAAAAACAAAACAAAAAAAACACGAACACATTTCACAACATTTCAGTTAATAATCTTACTCATGTAGAGGCGAGAAATATGCCAAGGGGAAAGATATGTACACATCTGTTGAAAATTAAGTGACAGATAAAGTACAAAATGAATGCATTTGGGAAAAGATGGATCAGTCTTAAATGTGGACAGTGAACTGGGGCAGCGGACGGTACACTCCAGATGGTAATGGATATGAATTAGGCTGACGAAGCGATTTTAAAACGTCTGGTGTAAGGAATCGTGTTTGTTAGAGGTTTTTTTTTTTCTATCCCACTGCGGGGGGACGCTTCCTGATTTTGTATGTGTTGCCGGCCGACTTCTGCTATACCTGCTGCCGGCCTCAGTGGAGGGATAATATATTCAAAGTAGGGGTCGGCGGATTCAGTCTGGCGGAGCAGTAAATAGCTCTAAACAATAATATTTCGTATCTCGGAAATAAGGGAACCGATTTTTTTGGGGTTAATTTCTCTGTTCTTGTCAGAAATATTAGTTGTTCTTTCATACGTCGTAAGACTATTTAAAGATTAAAACTTGCGTTACCTGTTTTAGAACTTCGAACACACGACCACCTGACTAAGAGGAAAAAGGCGAATATTTGACTATATTTCAATCTTAATCAATTGACTTAAGTACAAAATCGTGATTAATGAATATTTTTTAAAAAATCAATGAATTTGTGAATAACTAATATTTTAAGTATAGAAAAAACGGCCATGTAATTGAGAAATTTTTATGCGCAGCGCATACACTCCAGACCTATATCTGCAAGCTGTGCTCAGGCGCGTACGTGGGTGCATCGTGGATGGGAAGCACATCATTTTTCAGCATTCTTAATGGTATTTTACCTTCTGATATAGATGGTAGATTATTGCTGAGCACCGGCACCTACTGGACAGGGTAGACAGGAGTATGCTTATAATAGTGCGGCACATGGTTTGGAAGACTGTGACAGCTATTGAACAGTATTCGACTAAGGAGTAAAGCAGGTCTGAGGCTGTTGTTCTCAATGCATTTCCATCGGTTTCCCATAGAATTACAGTCAGCAGTTGAAGTAGTTTGTTCCAATTTTTCAGCTTTTCAGCTGCATCCGAAGGTGCAATTAAATCTTATGCCTAACTAATCAGTCTTAGTCTTACAAAAGAAACGAGAGGGCCGCCAAGCGTAATGTGCCCACCCGACGGATGAGTAATCAACAAAAGTGTTGTATCAGAACCTCACATTCATTGCATAGAGCTTTGGGATTTAAATCAGGACTTTGATAGACAGTCTGGTGATTCGGAATCGTGCACAACCATGCTTGCCAAGCCACGAATAGTGACCGAGCGTGGTGGGTGAATGGTTAACGTTCTGGCCTCGCATTCGGGAGGACGCGGGTTCGAATCCCCGTCCGGGCATCCAGATTTGGGTTTTCCATCGCTTCCCCAAATCACTCCAGGCAAATGCCAGGATGCTTCCTTCAAAAGGCCATAGCCGAATTCCTTACCGTTGCTTATCCCCAGTCCCATCCCGCCTCTAATGACCTTAGACGTCAAAAAGGTAAAGCCATATGTAAAAAAAAAGAACAGTGAAAATTTCTTTCATCCCCGCTGCTCAACATGCTACTACTACGAGGTTTTATTATAAATAGCTAATATAGTCGCAGAAAAGTACAGCACATCTACTACAAAATACATTGGTTACATTAGAATTATCAGGAAACCTCGTGCATGTAACGATATGTGACTTGCAGTTAGTATCTTCGTTGTACATTTGGTGTGTTTTTTAATATTTTTATGTATCTTGGTGTACTATGATGCTCAATGTGTCTATGCCTTGTAGTGTGTACAGCATACTTTAAAAAATTGTGATAGTGATTTGTTTCAGAAAGTTTATAAATTTATCACGAAGAACTCCACGTTTTCCAGACATTCAAATCGCAAAACTCGAGCATCCTCCAGAAGAATAAATCCCCTCGACGAGAACAAGACTCGATATGTCGTTGAGGTAACTAAATATTTTTCCCTAGTGTCCATCACAAGTCTTAACGAAACCTTTGAAAAAATGCATTTCTGTAATTTCAAAAAGCATATGAAATGTCTAAACCTGCGCCAAAATAACATGGTACAAATGTACATTAAGTTTTCGTTAATCCGTCAATAACGTTTGCTAAGAAAAGGAGCTTGAGTGAGGCAGTATTCCTTGATTAATATTTTCCCCTGTTTAGACATTAATCTACCCAAGAAAACGTGCATGTGTTGTGAATAGCGCAGGCAAAAGTTGTGAATATTTCTTCTTAGTGTATATATGTCATACAGCAATAAATTATTAATTATTTGCAATTAAATATACGTGGGCAAAGTATAACGCTTTATGATAGACTACAGAGTGCTATTAAGAGATTGAAAATCTACGTGAAGCAAGTCAGCTGCTCCAGAACTCCATAAAAGTCGGGGAAATTACACGTTCCTCCTAGACAATGAAATACGATAAGGTTGAAGTCTCGCCACTCTGTAAAGCTGCTAGGAGTTTAACATACAACTCCTTCAAACCTACAGATAGCAATAGCCGGGGTAGAAACTAAGTCATCATGGGGAGCCGAACATTCTGAACTCTGGTCTCGCATTCGGGAGGATGGCGGTTCGAATCCCCGCTGTTATGCAGAATTACACACCACTTTTTTTATCATATGCGTATTTTCAGTATGAATGAATAAATGTGATTTTAAAACGCGTGGCAAAAGGGATTGTGTTTTTACGATGTCACTTCGAAACTAATGGCTGTCTCGCGTTTTTTCTCTCTCACCGCAATCTTTTGCGGGGGACATACACACCGGTTTTTTTTTTATGTGTTGCCAGCCGACCGGGTCTACCCTCGCGCCCGCCGTCTAATGAGATGTAGGGACGAAGAGTCGCACAGACCGATTTTAAAAAAATCTCTGTTAACTCTGAGAAACCGTAACTCTTAAACCAATGATCCGATTTAATTGAACTACTCAGAAAATTTGGATACTAATCGATACGTCACGTTTCTAGTACAAATTAAAATTTGTATTTACTTGTCATAAGATATTGAACCCAGGCCCTAGAATACGGGAAAAAGCGAATAATATACTGCATTTCAATCATAATCAATTGAATTAAGTACAAAATCGTGATTAATGAATATTTTTTGGAAAAATAGATGAATTTGTGAATAACTAATATTTTAAGTATAAAAAAAAACGGCCATGTAATTGAGACATTTTTATGCGCAGCGCATACACTATGTTAAAACCATTTTATTGTGTCCCACTTTTTCGAGAATTACAACAGGTTCAAACTCGTGTTTGGACGATAACCCTATCGTCAAACATTTCGAGTCACCAGCGTTGAGTTGGTACACAGAGGAGAACAACATCACTAGACGAGACATGGCTGCAAACTGACGCCGGGTCGGCCGGGAGGATAGGTGGAGGGGCGGAAAACAGGTCTAGACTAATTAACATAACCAGTCTGCAGCACACGTGCACGGCGGTTTGAGAAAATAAATAATGACCCCATTAAAACGATTTACTATCCGGGGCTCACATCTGCGTCCATAAAAAGGGACCGACCCCCATTATCATATTATTCACATTTACGACCCCATTTAGACGATTTATGATCCGGGGGTCACACCTGCGTCCATAAAAAGGGACCGACCCTCATTAGTATACAATTCACGACCCAGAACGTAGGTTAAGAAGTGGCGCGTGGCCTCATTTGCATATTATTCACATTTATGACCCCATTTAGACGATTTACGATCCGGGGGTCACACCTGCGTCCATGAAAAGGGACCGACCCTCATTAGTATTCAATTCACGACCTGTAACTTAGGTTAAGAAGTGGCACGAGGACTCATTTGAATATTATTCACATTTACGACCCCATTTAGATGATTTACGATCCTGGGGTCACACCTGCGCCCATGAAAAGGTACTGACCCTCATTAGTATACAATTCACGACTCGTAACTTGGGTTAAGAACTGGCGCGTGACCTCATTTGCATATTATAATGGCCTTTTTTGACAGCTTGATGATTTACGATCTGGCAGCACTCCGGCGTCCATAAGATTATATGGGGAAAAAACTGTCCGCATAGACGGGTAGTGCTACTACTGGAGCGTCTAAATCAAATGAGCTTATCATCACAATTAGAAATGAACAGATAAAAAAAAATTGAAATTCATCCTAAACATATCATGAAGGAACTAAGAAAGCTAAAAGCTCATAAAGGGGCTGGTGTATATAATGTTACTATGAATTTCTAGGATGTGACATTGTACTTTGAGTCTGGATATTTGCTGCTTAACAGAGGACTGGAAATGTGCGATAGTAGTACCAGTATATAAAAGAGGGGTGACTAATAGAATCAAAAATCGGTTAGACACCGTGCGTCATATTGAGATGTTATATGTAGGGGGAGCTGGGAGAAGGGGACAGTCCATCGCCAAACGAAGGTGGGAGAATATCTTTCTGCCCACAGAAAATGAAATGTGCAAGAAATCATTCAACTGGAGTGAACCATTATTAGTTTTGGTAATTGAATTCTAATCAATGCTCGAGGGGAGAAAGTTATTTGGCAAAGTGTTGTTGCCCTAAGTTCCTGAGAATGTTTGGTAAGGGTTTAGAATAATTGTACACAGACCCACAGATTAAATTTAGTGTTTTGGTTTTGAAAGAGCGGCGACTGTTTAAAGTGTTGTGAAGGGCCGTACAAACTCCTGAGCTATACAAGATTCAGCCAAACGATTGTAGTATTAAATTTGTGTATGCTTCGCAATCAGAGAAATAGATTTGCACGGAGAATTTTTGTTTCAGTTTTTAGTTGACATGTCAAGTTGAGCAATAGGCTGACATAGTGTCGTGGATAAATGTAGGTGTACGAGAATGAAGGTAGAAATAAATTTGAAGGGAACGCTTCCGTAACTTACAGCTATGAATTTTTCGTATCTTACTGTTGAAACTGTAAATGACACAAAACTTCAAGTATGGTTTTAATTTTTTTTTTTTTTTTTTTTTTTTTGCAACTTTGTTGCAGCGGTAATATTCTGGCAATTTATCTTTAAATTTACATTTCGGTCGGTGGCTTGATTGAAGGAAAGGATAATTTAAAATAAAGTATTAGTCTGTTATAAACTATTTGTTGTTTTCTTGTCAGTAGTTAAGGAAACCTTTACTATTTCTGGAATAATGAATTCTATGAAAACCAGCATTCGACGAAACAAACCACGTTGTATTTGTATTTTGTGTGCCTTATCAGCCGTTTTAATAGTTTGTTAACGTATCTGCAGAAAAATTCATAATTTTGACCTTTCGAATAGATTTTTCAAATCTCTGAGCAGATTCGTTACATTCTGAAATAAACTTGTCAAGTAAGTTAGCACCTGCATTTTCAACATTTATCAAAAAATCTTGCACTGCACTTGAAACTGCTGTTTCACTAGAAATATTGAAAAGTTGTTATTGGTCGATGCTAGGGTCGAATGGGTTAATAAATTTGGAAAAGCATTAACAAATGATTGAATCTGTTTTGCAACATGACGCGCTGTCGCCACGTTACAAGGTGCATTTTTATTATATATGTCATAATGTTAGAGTAATTTACATAAATCTTATGCGTCCACCTAAATAGATTTTTGTTGTAATTTTATAAAGTACGCAAGATTCCAAGTGAGGACTGTAATGAAATGGTGAACATACAGTGTATCTTGGTAAAGCGAATATTAAAGAATTATTGAGCTATGTAGGCTTGATGCTAATCTTGGTCTTCCCGAACCTTGGCGACAAGAAGTCGCGGATTTGGGGTTTGCCGGACCACACACTCTGCTCCCTAGGGATAGGCGGTCAACAAGGTTACTCACCGGGAGGGAAATGCCTGCCGCCAGAACAGAGAGTCGTCCCCGAACGCAGCCGAATATGTCCGACCTCTGTTAGATACTCTAGGCAAATCACCTATCGGGGATATCACGTGACATTAGGTGCCGACCTGAAGATCCAATCCAAATGAGCGTATAACTTAAAATCCTGAAAATTTTTGTTATATGTGAGCTTCGAGACTACAAATGGGCGGAGCGAGAAGTTTCCTCGTGGGAGAGAAGAGCGACGAACTGCACTTCGATCTTCGAGTCCAAGCTATGCGAGTCTAGTCTGAGGTGGACTTGGAAAGTTGGCTTCTCTCGCCAACTGCCGTTGTACGATTTCTGGCTGCCAGCTTGCCTTGCTGGAGCAAGCTTATCACAGCAACACAGCCGGTAATGCGATGATGCGCATTGCAGACCAGAGATGCCTGTAGCCGACTTGTGAGATAATCTCACATATCGTGGGTCCGTTCCGGTCACCGCAGACATCAGACGCAGAACTACAATGGTAACTTATTACGACCAAGCCATCTGATTGTGCATTCCGTGAAACAGAACCCTTAAGCGAATTTGAGAGGATAGATCCATGTTCTCACTTTGTAATTGTAAAAACCCCTGAGCTAGTGGCATAATTTGCCATAACTAGTTATTTTCGAATGATATATTGTTCATTCTGGCGCCCATGATTTTCCTTTTTAACTGTAAAGTCACAGTACTATGATACTTTTGTCTGAGGTCGTCATAACTTGTATTTTTCATTGTTTCCAATTGTCATTATTTCTTGCATTTTGATTCTGAGATATATTTAAAAGTAAATATACAATTGTTTGCTTGCTCATGACGGCTAATTGTAACTCTGAGTGTTGCTTTTATGATTTTGCCAATTTGTGTTAATGTTAACGGTAAATTCGCTCAGACTTGTAATCGCCAGTGATAAGAAAATAAATGTCATATTGTGACAATTTTTCCTAAATTCCAACTAACGTCGAGATTCTTGCAAAATTAATAAATTTTCACTCCTTCATAAAAATCAAAATTAAAAATCCACAATTATTAATCATAAAGGTATGAAAGATAAGTGTAACATAGTTTGCCCACCAAGGCACCCACTACAGTTTAGGATCTCTTTCTATATTATACTTTTCCAAATCAACTGTAACATTTTGCCGATTCCGTAAACCAGTAGCCTCGTAAGTAAATGATATAACAGATGATCGGATCTCGTAGCCCTTACAACAGCGCTGCCGAGCAGAAACGGAATTGGTGATATGCATTACACCGGTTTTCCAGCATCTGCGTTGATTCTGTTCCAAAATCGGATCAGTTGGTTGTCTGCAAAACGATTTATCCGTTCATTGGATTCTTTCCAAGGCTTCTTTTAGAGGTGGATGAGTTTGGTCTGATGTAATTTAATTAACCAAACAATCAACCAACGAGCATAATTTGGTTGATTAAACACAAAGAAAAGATTGGCTATTTTTGGTAAAATATACTTAATTAGACGAAAATCCCTTGTCTGAAAACTGCAGCTGAATATTTGATAGTATTTGACGAGATATATGTATGTCACGTAAAAACTGAGGAGTTTTATCGTAAGCTCCACTCAAACAGGCTTCTTTATGCTCAAGATATGAGATCTGAGGAATCACTATTTTCCAATAAATCATTATAGGATAATTTATCATTAAATTCCATCAGCTCTGTATGACAATTTTCTGGAATTTTTCTTTTTGCAAGAAAAACTGAAAATGAAAAATTTCTAATCCAACTGCCATCAGTGGGTGCAATCGTTTATATCTGTTGAAATGCTTACCAGCAAGGAATGAATCACCAGATCTATTTGCTATTATATTTTCACCTTCAATAGCCGTTTTCATTAGACCACAGTTTGTTATAAATTTACCTAAAGCCTTGAAATATGCAAGCATATGTGAAAGGGTCCTAGATGAATAAGTATGTTATGAAATAATGGCTTCTCACTAGACTGGTAATGCATCGCAAATTCCGACTCAAATAGGTTGGTGGAAGAAGTATTTCACTACACTCGAAAGTTAAAGTGGGAGTACGCATGTTTACCAATACGTTTAAACGAAACGTGTGTCGTCTATCTACCAGAGACTCCCAGCCTAGTCTACTAATCAATTCTGTAGCGCTTTCATAAGGACTGTAGCAAGCGGTCACGAATCGAGCGGCTCTTCTCTGTACTTTCTCTATACTTTCGATCAACCCCTTACGAAACGGGTCCAAAATGGCACAATAATAATCCAAATGTGGACGCACAAGAGATTTGTACGCTATCTCCTTTGTTTATTCATTACAATTTTTCAAGATTCGACCTATGAATCGCAGCCTAGAATTTGCTCTACCTACTAACGAATTAATGTGTATGTCCCATTTCATGTTCCTTTGTACTATTACTCCCAAATATTTCATAGAATCGACCATATCAATAACTTTATTGTTTAACTCGTATTTCTGAACAATTGGCGGTTGTGTGGCACAGAGTCAAAGGCTTTCTGGAAATCTAAAAAAATTGCATCTACTTGTAAACCTCTATCAATAACTTTCATTACGTCGTGTGTAAATAGGGCCAGTTGTGTTTCACATGATCTTTTCTTCCGAAATCCGTGTTGATTTGTTGTAAGCAAATTAATCTAGAAAATTCATGATGTTCGTGCATATAATATGCTCCATAACTCTTCTACAAACAGATGTTATAGATATGGGACGATAGTTTCCAGGATCACTTCAATCACCTTTCTTGAAAATCGGAGTTACTTGCGTGATTTTTCAGTCTGAAGGTACTTTTCGCTCTTCTAATGATTTACTGAATATATCAGACAGAAATGGCCCGATTTCCGCCGCATACTCTGAAAATATTCTTACTGGAATTCCATCCGGGCCCGGTGCTTTCCCCCACTTCAGGACCTCTAATTGCTTAATGATAACTACAGTATCTATTCGCAATGATTTCATCACCGATTCGCCACGGCGTGGGAAAACGGGAATGCTATCCTTATTTTCATTTGTAAATGAATTTTTGAATACAATATTTAGTACGTTAGCTTTATCGCGGCTTTCATTAACCTCGGAACCTTCACGAAATAGTGCTGGAATATTGCTGTTGGTGCAATTAACTTTTCGTACATACGACCAAAATTTCTTTGGGATTTCTGTGAGACTCTTAGAGAGAGAGTTGGAATGAAAATCGTTGAAGGCCTCGCGCATTACATTCTTAATACGCCCTCTTAACTCAGCTAAGGTTTCTAAATCACTGCGACACCCCTTCCTTCTCGAGTGTGCGTGTATTTTCCTATTCGAATCACCTCTTCGTCATTCTCAAAATGTCTCCCACAAATGGCATTCTTCAATGGCCCAAATAAGTGAAAGTCTGAGGGAGCTAGGTCAAGGCTATAGGGTGGATGGGGTAACAATGTCCAACCCTGTTTGGTGATGTGTTCCAACATCCTCAAACTTGTGTGAGGACGTGCGTTATCATGTTGAAGAAAACAATTACCCGGCTTCTTATAGCGTCCAAGTCGCTGGAAGCGCTTCTTGAGTTTCACACGTGCCTCAGAATTAATAAGGGTGGCTCTTGGCGTCACATCAATGAGTATGACACCATAACAGTCCCAAAACACAGTGATCATTACCCTACCAGCGGAGGCAGTTGCTTTGAATTTTTTTCTTCAGTGGAGAGTCAGGATGGCGCCAACCCATCGATTGCCGTTTTGTTTCTGGTTCAAAATAGTGAATCCAGGTTTCATCACCTGTCACAATTCGGCACAAGAAGGCTTCCCCCTCATCTTCAAAACGTTGTAGCACTCAGAAGAAATGTTTTTTTCTGTGTTCCTCCGTAAGACGGCGCGGAAACCATAGCGAACACTTTTTTGTGTAATCAAGAGCACTGACGACTACACCCACACTTCCTTTGCTGATTGACAGCTCCTGTTATGCGTCGGTCCTCGCAAATGAGCACATCAGCACGCTGCATCTTGTCACGTGTTACAGCCGTGGGTAGCCTTCCCGACCTCTGCAAATCTTAAGAGCTCTGCAGAACCGCTTTCAGATGGCCTCACCCTTCGTGCCCAGTGACTAACCGTACTTCTGTCGACTGCTGATGCTCCATAAACTGCACATAAACGTTTGTGAATGTTCCCAACAGTTTCTTGTTCCGCAGTGAGAAATTCAATGACGACACGCTGCTTATAACGTACATCACTCACAGACGCCATTGCTGAAAGTACGCTATCTGTCGGAAGAAACGGAAACTTTGCGCGGGCACTCTGAAAACTTCAAAGAATTCATATCTAAAGTTTCGCATTCGTACAATTGTTTGGGGCTGAGAAAAAAACATGGTGCATTAGTTTCTGGGTCACCCTCGTATTTATGATCTAGAGGTCGTTATACTTTTTAGCGTCATAGCTAGTGTAACATGTTTATTTGTTTTAATTTTCCCATGTGA
Organism: Vandiemenella viatica; assembly: GCA_031002005.1. Lineage (NCBI taxonomy): Eukaryota > Metazoa > Arthropoda > Insecta > Orthoptera > Morabidae > Vandiemenella > Vandiemenella viatica. Next base: position 284,800,395 of record JARYHS010013630.1, on the reverse strand, counting down.
AACATTAAATCTTCAGCTAATTAAGAACTTTTCCTTTCATATTTTGTTTTACTGCTATAGTGATAACCACATAATACTACCGAATAAAAGGCGTCTATTATTTGTGGGGTCGTACATTCACCCTTCAGTAAATCAGAAGTTTTCAAGTTTTCGAAGAATGTCTATTTCTTCTATTAATGATAATAGTTCATCATTAACAAAATAACCTTTGGGATTAACGATTTTTTTTATGCACAAATGTAATGTGTATTTCTATATATTTTTTTATATTAATTTTGATTCAAAATGAGCTTTACTGAATGTGCCATCGTATTTGTCACCCTTCTTTGTAGCAATGTTTGTAATTATATCCAAATAAGTATTACATAATGAATTGAAATAATAAAATGTTTTATTTTGAAGAATAGTTTTGGGTCTGTTCCACTTTCGAAACCTTCGCAAAACTGGTACTAATCTATTGGAATTTACATAACTCGCTTTGTAAACATGTACTCTTCACGTTTTTGTGACCATACTTTGCGGAAAAGTTACCAGGAATTTAATTAAAAATGCCGAAATATAACATGACGCACAGCTGTTAGACGCCGTCAACGTTGAAAAATCAGTGACAATCTCTTATAATGTTGATTTAATCCTTTGTTGTAATGTTTTCTTGCCTTTTCAGTTCTTCTCCGTTGTAAAAAGTTACACAAAATTGACAAATAGCCAATATTTATCCGAGTTACAACTCGGTATTGCCCGCCATCTTACATAGCAACGAGCAACCATGGAGGAATTCCTTCCTCCATGCGAGCAACCAGAGATAATCGATTGCTTCCACTGTAAACAAATAGACTACGTAATTTTCGTGATGGAAGCCGCATAGCGAAAATTTCGTAAAAATTTTTCACTTGGTCCAGGCCGTATTTCAACCTAACCACGATTTCTATGACAGAACGAAACTGTTTAAGTTGAAATACTCCCTGTACCGATAATTTTTTATGATATTTTTGCAGTGCTGATAGCATTTCACAGTTGCAAAGTATGAACGCAAAACGAGAAGAGGACATGTTGACGAAGCGACTGATGTAAATTTCAACAGGTTAGTACCAGTTTCGCGAAGGTTCCGAAAGTGGTGCAGTCCCCAATATTTTCATTAATAAAACAGCAAATTTCTTTGAAAGCTTCTTGATCTAGATTTACATTTTTGTGGTAATTCGTTTCCGGTTTTACTTGATACTTTCGCAATTTACTGAAATAATCTTTTCGGCAGATTCGATGATTACTTATAGAATCTGAAATTTGAACTTTTTAAATAAAATTCAGTATCCTACATCTAAATTTGCTGAACCCTCAAAATCTTCTAATTCATTTTCTTTTAAATTTATGGTTGGTGTCAAAGCAATATATTCAATATTACCAACACTAACTTTGTTTCGAGATGCTGATGCTTCACCCATATTTTGCTTACCGGCAGTATGTTCTTTGGACAATGAAATACCTGTAACATATATATTACAGAAAAAAATATATCACAGGGAACGAATTAAACAATAGTATATATATATATATATATATATATTGCCTCCAAAAGTACAACCCCTCGTCCTCGTCGTGGGAGGCGGGCAACGTCATGACGCAGGACACCTCAGGGCGCATAACATGTGGGACTTGTTTCACTGGTACCTTCAAGGTTGATGGTGCTGCCTTTTATGCAACTCTGAAAAGTGGCGGCGAACAAGATTCTGGTGAAACCAGGTAGCGTCTGTACCCCATGTTAAGAGTGGCCTGCAACACAGCTTCAGAGCTAACACCTCTGATTCTAATCCCCCCAGCAATGGGACATAATCTTTAAACTATCGTCATGAACTGTGTGAGTAAATAGAAACTTACCTCAGGTGGACTTCCATCCGACAACAAGTCGGCATTCAAGGCATACAGATTCTGAGAGCCTTGAGCTAACATAACAGGAAAAGTCGGAGTCTTCTGGCACGCTGCCCAAACGAAAACAGCACACATTTTTCGGAACACTAAACATCAACACATTAATCCGACCAGGGAAACTACACCAACTAATCACTGAATTGTATCAACAAAAGATCACTATTCTTGCACTTCAAGAAACCACATTCACGGACAAAGATACAATGGACTACGGAAATTGTAGGATTTTCACGAGTAAAACACAGAGAAAAATTGGCACAGGAGCATCGCTACTTGGAATGGCCTTCGCAGTCCACAAACCCAATTTTGAATGCAGTAAAAGAAGTCATGCCAATTAACAACAGACTCTAAGGGTGAAAACTTGCCGAGCAGGTCGCGGTGAAGGGGAAGATCTCGGTCGCGATGAAGGTCAATGTCGCGGTTGATGGGTAAAAACATGCTGCGCAGCTCGCGGTGAAGGGGAATGTAGATGTCGAGGTATAGCTGCTAGCGTTCACCAGTGTTTTGAAAACCCTTGTTGGTGCCACACGTTGTAAGTCGTTTATATTTAGTGTCTAACGTTAGTACCATTTACTTTATTTAACCTGCAATGATTCATGGATGTGATAACGAAAGTGATGACTGTTTGTCAGTAGCGACATAGTGGTCGCTACTTGCTATGGTTAATAAGAGACAGTTCAGTTAACACCAAATAAAATGAACAGAGACAAACGTTTGATGAATGTCACCATTTAAATCGGGATCTGAAAAATCATCCAGACCGATTCCATGCCCACCTACCAAAGACACCACCAATTTTTCAAAACATTTACAGTAAAATATTGGATAAACTGGAGAAGTCAAATGTTTATAACAGTTACCACATCAATCCAATACATGTTGAGGAAAAACTCGTCGTGACTATAAATTGATGATAATTTTTGTAAATAAAGTAATGTACCATATAGCAAATAATTTTCGAGTCAAATTTAGAATTTATCAATTCAAAATCAGAATTTCCATTTAAAAATCAGAATTTTTCATTTCAAATTCAGTCAACATTTTTAAAAAATAACTCGAGAAATATTTTTTTTTTACCTTCTTTAAATTTATGATTGTTGTCGGACTGAATTGTCTGTTTGATGTTCCATTTCGCTCGGTATATGATGTGTAATAATTTCTGAATAGTCAATCAAGTCACTAACAATAGATAATTATTTAAATTACTGTATAACATTTGTTGTAATTTATTTACCGCTGACTGTCTGATTGCTTGAAACATTAACTTTTCCATAGTTGTCCAATTTATAAAAATCTGTATTTTATATTTCATACAATAATTTATTTAAGACAGAAGATAGCATTTTCAATGTCAGTAAATTGTTAATTTATATCTCCAGTTGTGTAAAATGAAATGACATCCATATTTAGAACAAGACAAAATTAAATAACACTGTATAATACGAAAGCCGAACTGCGTAATCAACTGTAGAAGCTGGACCGCGTGACCTTGACATAGCTCAGCCAATCAGAGCCAAGCAGACCTCCAGCAGCGCACTAGGCTGCGAGATGAAAACAAAATACTTTGTTCTCTCATCGACATCGCGGTGTGCGGCGAGCATAGCGTCGAGGCTGGCGGTGGGCGCAACCGTCTCAGCGTGCGTTGACTCATTACTAACAATGCTTTTGTTTCACATGGATGAAACATATACCACGACCGCGACCCTAAGGCTACAATACAAAAACAAGCACTATACCATCGTCGACGCACATGCCCCAGCAAACATAGACAACCAGAGGAATCCAAAAGACACAGAAAACTTCTGGAACAAACTAGAACCTACCGTCACCAAAATCCCACTAAAATATGTAACAATACTCTTCTGAGATTTCAACGCACAACTAGGTAGAGAGAAACAACATCAAGAAACAATCGGAAAATTCAGGACTCACAGATTTACCAACTGGAATAGAATCAGGCTAGTAGAGATATGTCAACAGAACAACATCACGACTACTTCAGAAACGAAGCAAGAAAGAAACCTGGAGGTCGCCAGTAAACTCAATCAGAGAATTCCAAATTGACCATGTAGCCATATCAGGAAACTTCGAGAAAGAAATACAGCATGTTCAAGTCAGAAAAGGGGCAAACATCGACTCTGACAACTACCTCAAAAGAGTCAAGATAAGGATGACATCTCGAAACTGCTTAAAATAATAATAAATAAATAAATAAAATACCACTACCCAAATTAGATCTTACCAAGCTACATTCATCAGAAATCACCAAGAGGTGGGATGAAAAACCCGCCAATAATTGGACAGAATTCAAAGATAAAATTACTTCAACAGCTAAAGAACGATTTCTATTAAAAAAAGAAGCACAAACACCCTTGGTGGAACGAAGAATGCGACCAAGTAATAGAGAACAGGAAAATTGCATACAAGAAGTAGAATGCTCACAAATCACCAGAAAACCAAACAGAACTGGATGAAAAGAGAAGACTAGCCATCAAAACCCTCAGAAAAACAAGAAGGCAATGCCTCAAGAAACAATTGGATTTAATAGAAGAAAACTTCAGAAATTATAATGCTAGAGACTATTATAGAACATTCGAAAACAAAATTAAGGGCTTCTCCTCACAGAGTCTTTGATTTAAAAACGAAAATGGAAAATTGGCACTAAACAACAGAGAAAAATGTGAACACCTCGCTACCTACTTTGAGAAACTTCTAAATTTGCCCGAACCAATCCAAGGGTTCTCAGAACAATTAGGAGAAATCAATTCGGATTCACCAGCACCAACACCAGAAGAAATCAGAGAGCATATTCAGAAACGGAAAAACCGGAGAGCATTAGGAGAAGATGGCATAGTGGCGGAATTCCTGAAAAATCTAGGCTAAAGTTCACTCCAAGAACTAACAAAAACCTTCGGACATTGTTGGGACTGGAAGTGCGCTCTCATACTTCCCCTTCACAGAATAGGCGACCGTACCAATGTGAAAAACTACAGAGGAATATCTCTACTATCAGCTCCTACAAAATTCTCTCTGCTTGTCTCAGTAAAATATTACAAGAACAAATAATAATAATAAAAAAAATTGGCGAATACCAAGCAGGCTTTAGACCCAATAGATCCTGCGTAGAGCAAATCTTTAACCGCAAAACCATCCTAAAATACAGATTAGTCAGGCTCAAAAAAACATATGCACCTTCGTAGACTTCAAGAAGGCGTATGACTCCGACGGGAAAAGCCTACTGAATATCCTATGGGAATATGGGCAGGACAATAAAACAACAGAATTAATCAATCAGACACTCACCAACAGCACAAAGTAAAATTCATGGGAGAGCTTTCCAGAGAATTCGAGACGAAAACAGGAGTTAGACAGGATGACGGTCTCTCACTAGTCCTATTTAATCTAGCCCTGGACAAAGTCATTAGAGAATGGGAGAAAACGAACATCCCGTTAAAGCTAGGGACAAACCGACTAAATGCCTCTTGCTTGACCTTCGCAGATGATTTGTCTATTCTGTCAGAAAGAGAACAACAAGCCATCAAACAAATAGAATCCCTCAACGAAATATCAGAAAAAATTGGACTAAAAATCTCCTTTGAGAAAGCAATTTTTTTTGCACACAAATGATCATAAAACACTGGATAAAAAAGTATGGGAAAATCAACAGTCACTGAGTTCAAATACTTAGGCGAAATTATCAGTCCAACAGGACTTGAAAAGAAGTCACAACAAAACAGACTCAACAACATGAAAAATGCCTTCGGACAGACCTGCAACGTCTACAACAAAAAGAACATAGGAATCCAATAAAAAATTAGGCATTATAATACAGTTATTAAAGCCAACGCTCTCTACGCCGCAGAAATACTTGCACTAAACCATAAAGGAGACATCGAGAACATCCAGAAAGAAGAACGAAGAAACATCAGGAAAATTATTGGATCAACTAAAACGGAAGAAGGCTACAGACTAAAGTCAAACAAAACAGTAGAGTCCCACTCAAACATAGCTAACAACAACAGAAAACGGTCACATCTACAGGATGACAGATCACAGATTAACTAAGCAGATATTCGACCTCATGCAACGATTAAAAATGCCTAACAGCTGGTTCGGTCAATTAAGGCAAGATCGCAAAATCTTAAGACAAAAAAATACACAACTGGGTAGTCATGCCAGAAATCAAAGCCAAGAAGATCGGAGCAACTTGGACAGAAGAGAGAAAACTTACCTTCCGTGAACGGATGTGAGAATACTGGAATGGAAAAAGAAACTCAGACAGAAAAGGACTAAGTTTTGCATGATCTTTATAGCTCTACTCTCATAAAATAAATATATATATACACTATAGTTGGTATAATGAATCTTAAGATATTTATTATTACAGTATATTATCATGCATAATAAAAATTATACGAGTACTATACCTAATGAAGAAGGCAAACCGAATTTTTTAGATGCGTTTTCGTCATGATATTTCTTCATTATAGCAAGGAAATGTTTGTAGCGAGATGAGTGATAACCCTCTTTTAAATTAACATTGGTTGGTAAAATAACATATTTATATTTTAACCCATGTTTTTGCCGAATTTCCAACACTTTACGACATTTTTGTAAAGTTTTTTCACTAAAAACAATAATTCTTCCTGAGCAAATAGCACAAACTAAATGTTCAGCTCATTGATAAATGTATATATTACTATTTTATTTATATATACAAAACCAAAATAGCACTATTATAACTACATGTTTTACTACGAATGTGCTCCAAAATCGTTTTAAACAACTGCATGCTTGCTATGAGTCACTTAGTCTGGCGAGAGCCAATCGCACCGCAACACGTTTCAAATCAGCCGCCTGCCAACCATGGAGGAAAGAAATATATGGAGACGAAAAAACGATAAATCTGTGACGCCGCCTCTAAACTCTCAGCTGATACTGCGCAAGCGTGGCGGCGGCCATATTACGTATCCCTACAATCGCTAAGTTAATATTGTGTTTGATGCTGCGATTATTTCATTTTCTCGTGTGTCTAAGTTTTTTATAATGCCATCTTGTGCTGCGTACGGTTGCACAAAAAGGCCAGATACTAAAGAATCTGGAATATCATTTCATAAGTAAGTTGCATCATAATTATTGTTCTTGAAGTGTGCAGTAGGAATTGGCAAATTTGGTGCTTGTCTATAAATATTTGGTCATAGCTCTCAATAGTATGACTTAGTACTCAAATTTTTGTTGGCGTAGTGTAGAAAATCAACATACCTTGCTATTTTGCACATAACAGACTAGCATTAATTTTCAACGAGTGAATTTAGTATTGCGCTTTCTTTCGTCACGTTGCAGTTTAAACTGACAGTGTATGATGAAATTAAATGTGTTAAATTATGTTATGCAATCTAGGAATCTTGATGAAGCAAACGAAGTTGTTACCCCAAATGCAGTTTGCGATTCAAATACGCGTGTGTGGGTGTGTCTACATAGTTTGATTCTGTGGCGGCAATTTAATGGAGATTGTGGTTAGGTCTAAATTCAGTCTGTACCAGAATGGTTTTGTTGTTCCATAAAGGACAAAGAATTTATCTATTATTGTTAGTAATTTCATGACAACCATGTTAGTGACAAAACGTGTATCGTGATGTAAACTACTTCCAGCTCTTCGTATGGTAAACAAGATAACTATTTTTATTCTGGTCTAGGCCGCATCCCAACCCAATCCCCTCAATTTGGAGACAGTATATCCCGAAAACTAAGCAAGATATAAAAAAATGTTATTCTTTATTTTCGATTTGTCTCGCCGTGTTACATAAGAATCCATCATCAAATTTGACTTTTGCGAAATGTTTCTTCTGCATTTCAACTAACTTTTGAGACAGTATATCTCGAGAACTAGGCGAGATATCGAAAATTTTTATTCTTTATTTGTCTCGTCTTTTTAAATAAGAATCCATCATCAAATTTGACTTTGACCTATTGTTTCTTCTGAATTTCAACCAAAAACTTCTCACATTTGAGACAGAATATCTCGAAAACTAAGCAGGATATCAAAAAAGTTTATTCTAAATTTTTTATTTGTCTCATCGAGTTACATAATAATCCATCATCAGATTGTGGCGTCACCTTTATCCTCGAGTCCCTTTGAGGTTTTTGCTCATATTCCGTGTCTGTATGGATAGGTAACATGGCGGCCACACCTCCCCACTCCTCTCCCCCCGGCGTCACTTCAACGCATGGTGAAGGTCCCTTGCGTCGTCTCCATATATTTCTTTCCTCCATGCTACTAACGGTATACTACGCCTTCCACATCGCTGGCAACGGGTTCTACACAATGCTGGTGACTACTTTGAAGGACAGTAACAGGTGCAAACATGTAACGCTTTTGTATCGGTTGTGAAAATTAAACTGTTGTCATCACCAAAACTGACTAGGGAAACTCACATGAATTATTTATTAACAAATCCTTAAAGTAACTAAATTAATGGTTTGATTTTAAAGGCACAAACTGGCTATTTACACCTGGCAGTATAAATTTAAAAAGCAATGTTGAATTTGATAATATTGTTAGCATAATGGGAAATTTAAAAATGAGAAAAACTTAATATAGATATGGATGATCTTTATGGAGAAATTGCTTTATTAAACAAACTTCAGATATTTAGTTCTAAGGGTTTTGCGAATTATCTACTGCACAAAAATGGGAGCATGTATTTAATAAGAATGATGATTTTTTAAACTTGTATAAAGTAATTTCATTTTTACTGTCTATTACTGCCACGTCAGCATTCACAGAGGGAGTTTTTTCTGTAATGAATAGCAAATGGTGAGACGAGAGAAACGCGGCGTCTCTGAATCTGATAAATAAACACATTACTTATTTAGTCTAAGCCCCGCTGAAATTAGGTGGCTATGATAGAGGTGCACTATGCATCTGGTAAGAAACTCTGTGACTAGGTTTTCAACATCACAAGAAATCATTATAAAGCATACAAATACTCATTTCTATTAACAAAAAATATCTTGTGAATCGAAAGCAACTTCAAACAAAACAAACACGTCAAGTATGAAGCGAGTGATGTTTGACATTTCACTGTGAATGCACCCAGAATCTTTCAGTCCAGTGCATAAGAATTTTAATGGTGATTTATTAAGACTGTGTTAGTACACTATTTTTGTACGAAAGATCAACCAGTGAGGTGATACCGTGAGCCAGATAAAATATTTTAAGGTACTTTATAACAGAGTACGTGTGGCAACAATAGCTATAATCCTGACTCACTTTTACTGAAACTTTTGACAACTGATTCTGTGAAACAACTACATGAAAACATTAAAGGAGTCTGAATCACGTAACTGTGCTTGAAGTTCACGATTCAATGTTATGCTTTTGGTTTGGTGCTCACATGTCTCTGTCGCTCAAGCAAAAGTGTGAGAAACCCTGTCAAATGCTATTATTTCTTGGGTTTGCTTTCAAAGCTCTAGATTTAGTATTCAGAACCAGCCTAGAGTTCAAGTGCACATCTCGATGCAAGTTACTTTCATTTGCTGTGGCTATTTCTTTGCATTATCTTAAACACTGCAAACGAAGTTGTCGCTCTGATTCATTCTCATTTAACTGATGGCAGCGTCATTTTTTACCTGTCAAATTTGATGCCAACAGATCTCTCTTCTGAGATAGCTAAGTGAATACGGTTTTGATTACACTAACTCCCAACACTAACAATCAACATGATATGTTATTATCGTAACTATGAATAAACTTTGGCTAGGATTGAATAGCTAATATATTTTGGTGAGGACTGTATCTGTAGTCCTAACAAAAAATATAATTTCTATTACAGTTGACTAAAAAAAATAACATATTTTTAAATGCTGATACAAAATCATGAATAAAACAGTATGTAAGGTGTTTACATTAAATTAAATATCACAACTTCATTAGATTTATTTCAGTGTCAATATAAGACGTAGTGGTTTGATTAACAGCAACACACTATCAGATTTTGTTTATATTTTCCATAAAAGTAAAATCACTATTTTTTTAATCTATCAACATATGGTTTGATAAACATATTCCATTTATTTTAATGCGCTATATTTACAAAAAGCTTAGATTCAACACAGATTTTAAGCTATTCTGGTACCATAAGTTTTCAAACTGTGAAAATTCCATTCAAATTGGTACAGTAGTTTCTGTGTGATGCTGTTGCAAACCCTAATACAAATGCAGCATTTTCCTTCTTGTCACTATAGTATTTATTCAAATCTGAAAATAAGACTGACTTTGTGATTGCAACAAATTTGATCTCTGTTAATCCGAAACATAACAACACCTTTTAAATTATGAAACTCTAAACTTTACTGCGGGTCACAACTGCCTAGCTTTTATCTGCATTTTTAAGTAGGCAGGCCAATTGAAATATGTCTATCAAAAGAAAAATTCCAAAATACTGTCATCGAAGAAGTTTTATCACTTGTAACTAAAATAATTCAAAGCAACTCCAAAGAGAAAAATTTTGCCTGTTATTATGAAAAGTGAATGTTTGTAATATAAATTTTTATTGTTGAAAACTCTGAACAGTGGCAAAAAAGAATCCAGCTCCCCCCCCCCCCCCCAAAAAAAAAAAAAATCAGCAGGGACTGAATCTTCGACCATTAGCACAGAAACACGACACCCTTATACACACAGCTATTCAGCGAAGATTGTTTAAACAGCTTTTCTACTAGTATGCACTAAGAATTTAAAATTTTTAACACTATATTTCTCGTGAATGAAGAACCACCAGTATGAATGGTGATGAGATAACCGAGGTGTCATAATGTTTAACTCCCTTTTTTTCTTCACTAAAGAGCCCTCAGGCTATCCAAACTTATAAAAACAAATGACGATGTCATTAAAAAAGTTATAGATTAAGAACAGCTTTTAATTTCTTTTTCCGACTCCTGGTCACGTTGCATCATAAAACATCCCCCGCATTTTGAGTAAAAAACAAAGCTTTCCCACTGTGAAAACTCCATCGAATTTTTTTTCTGTAGTTTTTGCACGATACCGGAAAAGACAGAGAAACAGACCAATTCTTGCTAAAGATTTATAATAGTAAGATATAGATATACATGCCCAAACACATCGTAAAAGAAAAGAAAAATTGCATACTCTCAGATGGGATGAGAAAAAATCATTGATGTCTTGTCAAAAGGCTTCACTAGTATTGAAAAAAATTAGTAACAAAGACCCAATTACAAAATTTATTGTGTATCAGTTTACAAAACCAAACTATTTTCAGCCACTATTAGTTGTTTTATTAGATCTAAATTTACTTCTAATACAATCATTCAGGCCTTCACGATTGCGTGCAAGTTCTATAGCATAAAATTGAATCCTGGTAACTAGGATGCTGTTCTTCTCAGAATATTCTCCAGAACAGTCGAGTCTTAAGAGAGTTCCAAAACTGTAATCTTCAACAATTCCTTTGAATTTTTCACAGAAGAGCCGCCATCTCTGAAAATTGAAATATGAAATAATAATAATAAAAGAAGCAGCAGCTTTTAAAAGTTGAAGAGAAGTGAAAATCTGATTTTAAACGTAGCTGCCTGTTTTGACTACTGTATATGGAAAGAATGAGGCAGCTAAAATCTGTCATTTTATTGCAATCAGGCAACTCAAAATAAGTGACACAGCGTGGAACTTTAGATAAATTTTTCATAAATAAATTAATGACTCCAAGAGAACAGCTAAGTGAAAGTAACAACACTTTGAATTATTACCTACAGATAAGAAAGAAGGCTAAATGTATGTTTCTAAAAATAAAGTCAATATACAGAGCAAAACATTAAAATAAAATGGAAATTGTACTATAAGGCACCCTTCTAATTAGGACTCTTAAAATCATTTATTTCGTTATTTTAAATAATCTTTTTCTCCAGAAACACCTAAATTCTACATGTAGTCACTGAAAAAAATTAATAAAGAATAAAATGGATAGCTAATAATAAACAATTAACTTACATTTTATCTGATATAAATTTTTGATAAATTAGCATCAACACTATTTTAAAATAAAGCAAAGCTGTATTAAAAAACAAATGGTCATGAGGGCACAACATAAATGCACTCAGAATTTTATTGAAATATCTCTGTCCCCATATAACAATATAGAATATACTAATTTTACCAAAAAAGTCATTTATATTTTGATAATGAAATCTTCAAACTCATCAAAAAAAAAATTGGTTCAAGTAATTTTTATTCCTTATTACCTTCCCTCCATAAATAAGATCAAAATCTGTTAACACCATACAACAGAGCTATTGATGGATAGTTATATATATCTTGGATAATTTTGAATCAGATAAAATACAGTAAAATATTAGCTTAAGCAGACCTGACTGTGGGAAGAGGAAGCTATTTTGGAACCGCTGGGGGGGGGGGGAGGGAGGGGGAAGAAGGAATTTAGTTATTAACAACTTAAATTGAGTGAGAAACGATACTTTTGATTCTTGGATATTAGATAAGAGCGACCTTACGAAACAAATAAGAATTAAGTGGGAATTGCACCACTTTGGTAACCTTTGAGAAACTGATACTAACCTGTTGAAATTTACATCAGTCGCTTCGTCAACATGTCCTCTTCACGTTTTGCGATAATACATTGCAGAAAGGTCATTTAATTAAAAATGCCAAGATATAACATGACGCACAGCCATTACATGTTGCCAACGTTGAAAAAAATCAGTGACAGCCTCTTAAAATGTTTGTTTTAATCCTTTGTTGTAATGTTTTCATGCTTTTTCAGCTCTAGTCCGATGTAAAAAGTCGCACTAAATTGACAAGCAGGCAATATTTAACCGAGTTTTTATTTATTTTTATTGGCATTTGGTGTGTACCATACAGCCAGTGGATTATATCTTTTTAAATACTACATATTATCCTTTGGTTAAGTACAGGGTCAGATTTACAATTTATAAGTGCGTATACATTTATCGATAAATGCCATACAATATATGTACAATATGTGGCATACAAATTTATAAAATAAAATGTTTAAGATGCAAGGTAATAAAATGTTTCACTCAGATTATTCTGTTGGTCAGGATATAGGATATGTTGTTTTGTTGAGTTTTTATGGTTTTGTTTAAGGTCCCCCCGTGTGACCTCTTTATTCAGCTTGTTCAGGTGTCATATTTTGATGTTCCTCACAGCAAACTTGAAGAGGGACATGAAGATTTCTGCTTTATTCTTTTGAAGGATGGTCCTCACCTTGGTAGGCAGTTCTGCCCTGATACTGCACAACTCTGCTATTAATATTAACGATTCATCCCAATGTCGTCTGCAGGCAAAAAGTATGTGGCCAATATTCCCAAAACTTCTACCTTCACATGGGGGAGTTGACCTTGTTGATCCAGTAGAGGTGGCTCGGATAGCAACTGTGGTTGAATTTCAGTCTGGAGACAAATGATGTGACCTTCCTTGTAGTTTGTGTGTTGTCGTACCAGTGGGTCCGTGGGATTGTTGGGTGGATCTGTCTATAATGACTAACTTTGTGTAGGTCTTTTGATCTCCACTCTCTGTTCCATTCCATTCTAGCTTCATTATGGAGTAGGGGGATCAAGTCAGAGGCTGGAATATGTTTTATTTTAATGTGATGATGTGGTGCTACCTTAGCCAGCCAATCAGCTAATTCATTGCCTTCTATTCCAGCTTGACCTTTAGTTCAGATAAATGTTCCCTCCAAGCCCTTTTCTCTAAGCTTTGCTACCAACTGTAGGACCTCGTATATTAACCAGCTTCTTCTGTTGTCCGTTGCAAGGTTGGATAATCTCAGTAGGAAGGATCAAGAATCTGATAAAATAACCAGCCGCTCTGCCCGCAACTGTAGGCCGTATTATAAAGCTTTCACAATGGCTTTTAATTCAGTGAATTTATTATGAAAGATAATAATAATAATAATAAAAAGTGTCAAGCACAATGCCACAACACCACACATCTCCGTGCCCGCCACCTGCATTTCCACCACTCTAGCGGCCCAATCACAGTACAAATTGTAGTACTTACATTAATCCGATTTTCAATCAAGAACCTTGATCGGCCGTGAAAAGGATTAGTGAACTACATGCAGGATGTGTTGGGTGTTGGGACTAAAAAACAACCAACACGAGTCCTTACTGTCCAACAAGCTATGGTGTTAGATCATGATTGGAGGAAAAATCCTGAGGGTGTGCTGCGAGAAGGTACGAGTGGAAAGGATTGCTTGGAACATTTTGTTGTACTCCTTTTACCAGCGTGAATGATTGAGCGCATCATATTGTAGTTCAACACAGATGTTCTGTAAGATGGATCGTGAAGAAGGTGCTTTACTTTACACGCAAGTTTAAACTTGTAAATTCATTGTTTAGGTAATAACACCATTTAGTTCACTGTTATTTTTATTGCAATATCATCAGAAAAAACAACCATATTGTTGATAGCTAAGAGACGATAGGCAAAATCTCGTATAAAGAGAAAAGAATAATATGTATTGCAATGTAAACAAAACATCCGCAATAAATACTGCAGATGCGAAAGCGGATGAGCAATTTTACGAGAAAGTTCCGCGGATACGGAGATCCGTTTCATCCCTAGTATGTACAAACGCAAGGGGATGGTATGATAACCGTGACACCGCAACACTGCAATTTGATGATGGATTATTATGTAAATCGACAAGACAAATCAGAAAATATATAATTTTATATCCTACTTCGTTCTCAAAAGTGAGGAGTTTTGGGTTGAAATTCAGAAGAAACATTTCCATAAAGTCAAATTTGATGATAGATTCTTATGAAACACGACGAGACAAATTGAAAGTGAAGAGTAAAATTTTTCGATACCTCACTTAATTCTTGATATATATACTGTCTAAAAATTGAGGTGGTTAGGTTGGGATGCGGCCTGGACCAAAAAATAAATTTTGTCAAAGCCACTATGAACTACACGCTGGGGACATGCAGAGTGGGTGTTACATTTTTTTTTTATCATCCCTTGCGGTTATGTTGAAACGCGGCCTGGACTAACTAATTTATGATAGTCGATATCTCAAGAATTAAGGGAGATATAAAAATGTTTACTTCTGATTTCCGATTAGTCTCGTCGATTTACATCAGAATCAATCATCAAATTGCATCGCCACGGTTATGGCAGTGCTGCCAGGTGCGACCCTAGAGCGGCGCGAGCGGTGCGACCGCACCGGGCGCCGTCAGATGGGGGGTGCCAAAAATGCAGCGATAGATCGTCTGCACAAAAATTGAAAAATAAATTCTACAATAATTCAGCTTGCTGTTCACCTATAATTTTTACACATTAATCATCCAGAAGAGTTTGTAAATGTAAGAGCTTTAGCTTCATGCCTATTCGTATCTCGTCATAGAATCTTGAGTTTCGACTAGGTCATTTCGAGTTACTCGAATAAAGAAAATCACATCTCGTCGCACAATTAACTCTCTTCAGTGCCGCGCCGCGCATCCCGCAACTGCTTCCTCCTTGGAGTTCATTCCCATGAGGGTGTAAGTGCTTGGAGCATGGTTCAAATTACTTATCAATTTCTACCATGTTAGAGCTTAGGTGATTACAATTAACGTTGGTATCGTAAATATTTACAAAGTATAATGTTTTACAGACATGTTGCTACCTAAAAAAAAAAAAGAAAAGCAACTATCTAGTGCACTATACTTAAAAAGAAAACAAAACCAAAGCGAAACTGAGAAGACTCCAAAATTGCTTACAAACTTTTTTGGAGTTGAGAGTCATCTGAATTGTAGTCACCAGAACTAGTTCAGCACACCACACAAGAAAACTTATGTAATAGAAGTTCTTCAGTCGAGGCTCTTGATGATAAAGAGCATCATGTACTAGAAGATTTAGTTATGGCTCGATCGTCTTCTGCAATAGGCTAATTGACAGTATTAAAAAAATATTATAAATTGAACTCATTCTCGTAGATTAATGCTTCAGGAAGCTAATTTTTTCGATTTTGAAAAGAAAAGAGGATTATTTTTTAATAAAAAAGCGAAATAAAAATTATACTTTCCTTGCCTCTGGTCACGTGACAGAAAACGCTCTAGGATTGGTGGTCGCTTGAGTGACCTCACACGTCTGTAAACGCTGCGGCTGAGAATGGAGTGTTTCCTATTATCCAAGTTTTCAACTATGTTTATTGTTTGTTGCTGGTCATTTCTTGTAATTAATGAAATTTCATTCTGAATACAAAATCGAGAACAATTTGTAAAAGCCTACAGCGGAAAAATATCGAAAATGGACGCCTTATTTGTGGAGGCTGGCTATAGAAAAAAACCTGACATTTATTATGGTGAGCTTAAAAATGTAGCAGCTTCAATTTGAGACCCATATATATTTAAATTGAAAGTTAGAGATTGATTATTTTGCGTTAGCAAACCATACGTCGAAAATTTATGTACGCGAAATTTGTGCAGTCATGCTGAAAATAAAGAAAAGTTGTATGGGTGTCGCAAATATGCGCAAATAAATGAAGGTATTTCTTGTAGCTAATAAGCAGCTCTTTCAAATAAATATAGTAAGAGATCGGTATAATGAACTAAAACTCAACATGAAATTGGATCAGTAGTTTTTTTTTTTTAAATTAAAAATAATCTCGCTCTGTTTTAATGATGCTATTGTATCACGAAAAAATCATGCGTAAACTTACCTTGAGGCTCACCAAAAGCAATAGCAACACACAAATCACTACTAACACTGAGAAACACAGCGTAATCATCGACCAAGCTCAGTCAAATGGCGCGGCCGACTGGAGCGCTTGATCGGTGGATCACAGAAGCCCATTGTTCAAACTATTTTTTCTATTGTTAGGAGTGAATTCGAGGAAAATAAACCTTTCCTCCGAGTAATATGGTTTATCTACTTTGAATATAAATAACTATTTTGCCTGCGTAGACTATGAGTCCCTCTAGATTTAGAAAATATCACATTGTGCGGCGTTCTCCCGGATGCGAGGCCAGAGTGTTAACCGCTCAATCACTTCGTTCGGAACAATTGGATGTTCCGGGCCTTTTTTTCTTAATTGAAGATTAAAGATTATAGATAAATGATATTTTTTGTCAATAAAACTGAATTTGTTTGTTTATTCATTTACCTACCCCGTTTCACTTCATCTCACACGAAGAAACTGTGAAGTGTTTACTATTAACATAAAGAGAAGCAATTAAGAAGTAGTGCCCGGATAGCTGCGTGATTGAAGAGTGGTAATGGAATTCAGTACGTTCGAACCTTGGTTGGGATAATATTTTTTGTTTTTGTTTGCTGTTTTGGCACTACCATGTTTTTATTCGAAGAATTCATAATAGTTGCTTAGCGTCATGCAAGCGTTTGAAACAAATTTCTACCATACATGAAAACTTTTAATTTTTAAACTTACTAGAGAGAGAATATGATGCAAAAAATACAAGTGCGCGGCGGTGAATAATGGAATTTATTTTAGAAGTGACATCACCTGTAGAAATTTCATGCTAATCTTTCAACAGTTCCGGAACGCTTAGTATCCTTTTTGTTGGAATTTTTAAGTGACGATATAACTGCAGGTTCCCTTCCTGACATAATTGCGTCTATTAGGCGGTATTTACTCTTAATGTGCAAGTAATTTTCATTTTTTTAAAACCGTGTTTTTCGGTGTGCAAGTAACGTCCAATTTCCTTTTTGAAATCTACTTTGATTGTTTCAAATAGCTGTAATTCGCTTGTTATCAAGAAAGCTGTAATGCCTTCAGAAAATTAAATCCATGTTTTGGTGGATTTTCGGGAAAAATGATTATGTGATCCAATCATCAGCAACTAGTATCCAAAGAAAATGACAAAGGAAAACAAATTGAACATATTCCTAAGCGAGGATCGAACCTTAGGACCTTAACCCTAACAATTCTCGCCTTAAACCACTTATTACATTTAACTCTACGAAATTGCGGTATAAATGAGCTTCACAGAAAATCGTAAGTGACTTTGTCGCAATATCAAATTGAAGTTATTACATTTTTAAGCTCCAAAGAATAAAACTCAGTGGTTGTTTCTATAGCTAGCCCCACAAATAAGGCGTCTACTTGCAATATTTTCGGCTGTAGGCTTTTACAAATGGTTTTCGATTTTATATTCAAAACGAACTTTCATTAATAACAAGAAATAATCAGCAACAAACAATAAAAATAGTTGAAAACTTGGGTAATAGGAAACGCTCCATTCGCAGCGGCAGCGTTTACAGACGTGTGACTGTCGTTGCACGCGCCAGGCAGCGAAGGAGCGTTTTGGCGGGCTTTTTAAGTTCTTTAAATTTTAACTTTGAGTTTTACGCAAAAAATGCACTTTCGTCAAAAAATCTCTTCACTCGGTGATTAAGTTTTACCAATAAAAAATTTAAAACTATTTTCAAGAAGTAGTCAAATACCCTATTCATAATATTACAGAATGGGGTATACCTGAAATACTACCATCGTCGCCTTTTTAAAGAACAAATTATTATTATATTTCAAAACGGTCGTTCATTGACTCTGCACCCTGAGATAATTATTCAAGGAACGAAACATCATGGAAGTAATTTTTCAAATACACATTTTAAAATATTGCCAAATGTTAAAAGAAGATCTTAACTCCAATTATGCAGATCAGGTATACTGTTTTTACTGTTTATTCGATGGTTGGTCTCAGTATTATTTGCTAAACGAAGGATCTGATGATTGGAGCTACTTATCAGACCGTTTAAAAACTCACGAAACTTCCTCGAATCACCAACATACCATGCTCAGTTGCATAGAAGCGTTGATTCGATTAAATAACATCAGTGTAAAAGAGAAGCATTTTTAAATACTGACCGAAGACGAAAAATCACGGTGGGTTGCTATCCTCGAATGAATGATGTCCAAAACATTTTTTTTAACATGCAAATATTTAGTGTCCGACCGAAGGTCATTTTTTGGCCGAAGCCGAATGTTCGGCTCTTGACATAACCTTCGGCCGAAGCCGAAGCCGAAGGTTCAAAAATAACTAGATATCTTAGAACATTTCCTATAAATACCCGTAACATGGAAGTTCTAAACTTATTTTGATTTGTACATGGTAATATTGATGTAAATGGCACCTTTACAAAAATTATATCACGGATTTTCATATTTATTTATTATAATTAAATAAGGCACTAATGTAGTACCGTACCAAGTTTCAAGAAAAGCAATACCAAAATTAAATGTTATTATTTTTATTTATCAATAATATAAAAAAGAAAATTAAATTAGAATAATTTTTCTTATAGCTTAAACTATTAATTAATTATTTAGAGTTTTGTCAATAAAATACATATTACTTTTGTCTTTAGCTTAAATATTTTTTATCAACAATAAAACAAATTTAATTTTTTTTACCAAACATGAATTATTCTTGTTTTTAAAATATAATATCTCGCACCCTAAGTTAGTCTCACATATTACATTATCATTTAAAGTTCAATCAATAGTACAATAAAGTAGATTTACTTAGATTAATTAAAAAATATACAAAATTAAATCAAAACAAAAGGAAGATTGGTACTTTAATACAATAACATTTAATAATCAAAGTCGAATAACCTGATGTTGTAAGCTAAAAATAAAAGTTTTTCGACATTTTCGCCCTTTAAATTACTTCTTCTGTCGTCATAGATTTGACCGGCAGCACTGAACAGTTGTTCACTAGGAACACTAGTGGGAGGAGCTGACAAAAATTTGTTTGCTATTAGCCGTAAATAAGCATATGGACTGGAAGCCCAATACTGAAAAATATCAGCGGACCTCAGCAGCAAAGGTTCTTTTAAATAAGAAGTCAAATGTTCTTCAAACAGCACATGATCGCTGTCTGGATATTTCAATTCAGCCTCAATTGAAGTCATTTTGTTATGTGTATCCCATAAATCGTCTGCTAGCGATTTATTTTCATAAGAAGGGGTTGATATTGAACAGGAGGGTCCAGGTTCACCAACATCAAAATTCCAGCCTTCGTGTTTTCAATTTCGTCGGTACTTAAATACTTAGTTTTGAACCGTGGATCGATTAGAGTGGCAATCGACAACTGTAAAGTATTTCTCGCGTAAGCAAATCTCCTGTTAACAGACTCACACAAGCGGCTTTTGAGAAATCTTATATATTCAGAGTCTTCATCCTTCTGTGCAAGTTTTGAGTTTAACATGGCAATCAATGGTACAATTAGAGATACTGATGCTGTATCGCTAGAAATATCAATTTTTGCTTGATAAAAACACTTCAGTACGATTATACAATTGCTGATTTGATTCCAATCTTCTGCTGTTGGAATTTCTATTCCACCACGTTCTGCCATATACAAATTTACAGCAGTTTTCTGTTCTAAAAGTCTCTCCAACATCAAGTAGGTGCTGTTCCAACGAGTTTCGACGTCTTGTATCAAAGCGTTTTTGGGTAAGTCACATGTTTCTTGAAACTTGTGAAGATATCGAGTGGCTTGTTCACTTTTCTTAAAATGTCCTACAATTTTACGACACTTTTTCACTAATACCATGATAGCAATATCTTTAAAAATTACATCGTGAATCACGAGTTGTAAAGTGTGAGCCACACAACCAATTGAAACGAAGTTTCCACAGCGCATGGCTGCATTCATATTAGATGCATTATCACGAATACCCATATGGATCTTTCCATTTATATTGAATTTGGTAATAGTTTCTGTAATTTTTTGTGCGATATATTGCCCTGTATGATCTTCTTCCATAACACTAGCTGCAAGTATAACTTTTTCTCTTTTGGAACCTATAATTCCATGTGCCGTGACACTCAAAAGTGAACACGTCTTTGTTTGATTACTCCATATGTCCGTTGTAAAACTGAGCCATTCAGCATTTTCTAAAAGCAGTATAACTTTTTTCTTTACTTTTTCGTATGTAGCTGGCATTAAAGATGTTCTAAAATATTTTTCTGATTTTTGTCTGTACCTTGGTGGAGTTTGAGGATCAGTGAAATTAAGTCGGCGAAATGGTTCTCCTTCAACGAGGTTGTAAGGAAGCATGTCTACGACGATGAGGTCCATAATACATTTATCAATCCGCAAAGAAATCGGATGATCATCGGGCCATAGTGGCGCTACTTTTTTTTCTAAGATATCTGGTAAAGTAGATTGTTTAAGTTCTTTTTTCAAATCTTGGGGTACATGTAAGAGCTCTGATTTTTTAAATTTAATCAAACTTTGATATTTAGTGCTGTCTTCACAATAGGCTTCCCACTCATTTTTATGAAGTTTTGCCAAATGATTCTTTATATTTGTAATAGTCTGTTTTTTTGGAAGAGAACTGCCCAGGGACAACGATTTATTACATATTTTGTAAGTTGCTTTGGCGTCATTCTTTTTAAAATATTTCCAAATCGGATTCTGTTCCACAGGTGGCATTTTGTTGTATTAAATTCCTGGAATCAATTAAAAAAATGGATTTTAGTACATAATTCTAACTCGAAAATGTTTGATATATCAAAAAAATTTATTTTACTAAACAAGTTAGGCGATAGCTTGGCTGGCGGTCACGTCAAAGGGATTTAGCGCATTGTTCATGGGCGCGTTGTTGTGAGCTTGTGGCCACTCAAGAAGTTTAGATTACTAAGGTGATAAGTTCTCGTTTTGAATCGACAAAAATACGGAATTGAGTGGTCTAGAAAAGAAAAAGAGGGGAATACTGTAGGAAGTTATGGTCTAGGATAAATAAATGAGCGAGGAAGCAGGTTGTTAACATTTTCTGAAAAATATAAGCTAGTAGTAACAAACACACTGTTTAAGAACCATGAAGGATATACACCTGGAAACGTCCAGGGGATACAGGCAGATATCAGCTAGATTATATCATGATCAAACAGAGATTCAGGAATCAAGTTCTAGACTGTAAAGCGTACCCACGAGCCGACATAGACTCTGACCATAATTTGACAGTAATGAAGTGCAGGCTGAAATTCAAGCGTATAAGGAAGCAACATAAACAGAACAGACTGGAAGTGAATAAACTGAAACAATCTAGTACGAGAGAAAAATTTGCACAAATGGTAGACTTAGGTCTAAGAAATAACTCTCAAATGAGTTGAACCGAGGACGAATGGAATGCATTAAAAACCGAAAAAATTAAAGCTAGTAAAGAAACATTAGGCTTTAGGGACCGAAAACCTTGGATCCTAGCAGAAATTTTGGAACTGATGGAACAGAGGAGAAGGCACAAAAATGCTCATGATGATTCAGGAAGAGAGCAATACGGGTAATTTAGAAATCAAATAAACAGGAAATGCAAAAAAGAAAAATGGCTAGAAGAAAAGTGTGAAGAAGTAGAAAAGGAAATGGTCGTAGGTAAAATAGATGTTGCATATAGGAAGATCAAACAGAATTTGGGAGAAATGAAGAAAAGAGGTGTGAACTTTAAAGCTGTCGATGGAAAACCTTTTTAAGCTCAGACGATAGAGCTAACCGATGGAAGGAATACATTGAGAATGATGGGGACGACTTGAACAATAGCGTAATGGATAAGCAAGACGATGTTAACATAGATGACTTAGGAGATCCTATTTTAAGGACAGAATTTAATAGAGCTCTCAATGACTTGAAAACAAATAAGGCAGTTGGAATTGATGAGATCCCTGCAGAGCTTTTTAAATCCCTAGGAGAGAAAGGAATCGAAAGATTATTCAAGCTGATATCTAAAAGTTATGAAACAGGACAAATTCCAACTGATTTTAATAAAAATATCATCTTCACACTTTCAAAGAAAGCACAAGCCGACAAATTTGAGAATTATCGCACCATTAGTCTAACATCACATGCTTCAAAATTACTGACCAGAATAATATATAGAAGGATGGAAAGGGTAGTAGAAGAGATAATAGGTGAAGATCAGTTTGGGTTTAGGAAAAATCGCGGTACAAGGGAAGCAATTCTGTCTTTAAGATTAATACTTGAAGGGCGGATTAAGAAAAACTTTTACGGCGTTTGTTGATTTGGAAAAAGCTTTTGATAATATTAGTTGGGACAAGATGTTCAAAATTTCAAAGAAGTCAGGTCTAAAGTATGGAGATAGAAGAATAACTTTATAAGAATCAAGTGGCTATAATAAAAGTAGAGAATCACGAGAGACATGCATCAGTTAAAAAGGGTGTGAGACAAGGTTGTAGTCTATCCCCGTTAATATTCAACTTGTATGTAGAAGAAGCAATGAACAAAGTCAAAGAAAAATTTCCATGTGGCATAAGTTTGCAGGTAGAAAAAATCAGTAAGCTACGATTTGCTGATGACATTGTCTTGTTAGCAGAGAGGGCTGAGGATATTGAGAAGTTACAGAATGGCATGAACAAAATACTGAAGGAAGATTTTGGACTGAATAAAAATCAAAGCAAAACAAAAGTGATGAAATATAGCAGAAATGATACCAACACTAGTAGATTAAATATAAAAATAGGATCCGATGCAATTGGAGAACTAAGTGAATTCTGCTATTTGGGAAGCAAAATTACTACAGATGATCGAAGCAGGAATGATGTTAAAAGCAGAATAGCACTAGCAAAAAGAGCCCTCATGAAAAAGAGAAATCTTTTAATTTCAAATATTGATCTAGGAATTAGAAAAAAAAACTTTTTTTAAAACTCTATGTGTGGAGCACAGCACTTCACGGTAGTGAAACATGGACTTTAGGAATACCAGAAAGAGAGAAAATTGATGCATTTGAAATGTGCTACAGAAGAATGCTGAAACTTAAGTGGACAGACAAAGCAAGAAATGAACGAGTTTTGGAAATGATGGGCGAGGAAAGAAATTTGTGGAAGAAGCTTACAGAAATAAGAGACAAGTTGGTAGGTCATTTTTGAGACATGCTGGATTGGTTAATTTGCTCGTGGAGGGAACTGTCGAAGGTAAGAACTGTAGAGGAAGACAGAGATTAGAATATATGAAGCAGATAAAGTGGACCGTGGGTTGTAAGGGATATGTAGAGATGAAGAGGTTAGCACAAGATAGGAAGGGATGGAGGATTGCATCAAACCATTCGAAAGACTGATGACAGCAAAAAAAAAAAAAAGAAGAATTGAAAAAGAAAAAAGGACTCTTATGGGTTACAACAAAATATATTTCATTAAAAATATATGTAAAGAGCTGAATATTGTAGTGCAGGGATAAGTGCTATAAAACGACTCATTGGTGTGCATGTGACATTATGTATAGTTTCCTCCAACCCATATACATTCATATAATACACCAAAGTAACCTCAGTTCTATATTTGAAATAAAACTTTGTTTTTGTGCGTATTATGACATTAATCGTTAAATGTAAAGCGTAGTCACCCTTTTTAACGTGCATTTTAATCCGTAATATTGGCGCGCTATTTATTGCGATAAATGGCCATAAGACGATAACGTTAGTGTGGCCTCAATCATTTTGGAAAACTGATATTTGACATCAAACATTTTTTCGAAGCGATAAGCTACGTGGCAAGAACTATAGATCCCTTGACACCTGAATCTGCTGTAAATATTACATTTTGACTATAAGTTAATTATTAACTACTGAAATTTATCGGGCTTTTGGAGGGTCTTATTTATCATTATCATTATTTACTTGCATATTTATTGAATTGAATAATTTCGAAAAAGGTGCGAAATGAATTTATAAATATTTGCAAATCTAAATGTGTTATAAATCGACAGTTTATTTTAACATCAAAATGACCAAACGGACGGAAGGTATATTTACTTTTAAAATGAAATAAAAAAAAATTCAAATGTTCTTGATAAACACGTCACCCCGTCCTACAAAAATGGTCGTTATGCTTTGAAATTGATTTTACTCTGATAACATTGAAAACCATACTACTAAAAAAATCTTTACAGTATAAAATATTTGATATCCAGTTGAGTTTAAAAAAGACACCGCATAACAAAAATATAATATCTTTCCAAAAGGGATACGCATTAGTATATGGTCCTACTGATCACCATTAAGTTCATCAATTCAATATTCAAGATAACGCAATTGTTTCTGTAGCGCGCGACTATTTTTCTCACTCAGTATTTAATGTCCGCTAGTGAAATTCTTATCGGGTAGAGCTATCCACTCAGGGCGTCATTTGTGTGGTCTCTTAGAGAAAAATATTCATGTGCAAGCACTCGTAGTTAAAGTTCGAGGAAATGTTATTACCGTGAAACTGTGTGCAGGGCTCGAAGTCGCCGACTCCTCAATTGTCTTCACCCACACAGCACCATGTGAGAAAGCACTTGTTCAGAGTTTAAATAGAATCCAATCTTCAAAGTCTGGTCGCTTATTACTGTAAGCTGCCAGCTTGGTAACTCGACGAGTCAAGACAACGCTCGAGAACCAAGTCCTCGATTTCTGCCGTCACAGCTCCGGTGTCGATAATTCCCCTTCCAGTCTTCTGTTCTATCCCCAATCGCCATCCAGATCCCCTCCATATGTGGACAGAATTGTTCAAACAAAGTGATAACAAATTCTTAGCCAATTGCTTATTGGAGGAATCATTTTCTCTCTCCCAGACGCTCGCGGAATTGCCAGGGCACCGCTATCGTGATTGGCACGATAACCTCGTGTTATTTCGTAGAAATCTGTTCCTGTTCGTAAATAATGCGGCAGACACCAGTCAGCCATAAATCTACACAGATTGGCATGTTAAGCCAAGCGTACTTTTAAGCTAAAAGGATTGGAGACTCTGGCCACCCTGCTTTAGAGACATTCATCCTCAGTCCCTTTGAGTGGTGACAAAGAGAGACAGGTCGCTCGCTTTCTATTGTGAAGGCAGGTATACACCACTGTACCCGAGAAGGAGCGATGACCAAGAATACCCACAGTGGCCGATGGCCGATACTAACTGTTAAACAATTGTATGATAGGCGCAAGGCTTATCATTACACTACCAAGTCAAGTATCAACTAACAATAATTATGTTAACTAAAAAATTAAAAACTAAATCTAAAACGAAGCACAGTGACCTACATTATTTATAGTAAATAACTTGTGATAATTGAAAAATGATTAAGAGACATTTACTATTTGATGTCACTGATAATTCCTATTTTTCACTTTTTCGTACAAAATTATAATCACAAAAACACTATAATGTATACAAATTCCGTGGTGCGTGCACAAACGTGTTTAGTGTTACTATCCAATTTCCCCCATCAACATGTGACGGCATTCGAAAAAAGTTTCGTTCATTTTCAGAGCCTGGATGCAAACCTTCGGCTTCGGCCAAAACCTTCGGCTGATTTTGGCCGAAGCCGAATGTGCTGCCGAAGGTCTTTTTTTGGCCGAAGGTGGCCGAAAAGCCGAAGCCGAACCTTCGGTCGGACTCTACAAATATTTCGTGTTCAGAGAAAGTTTTGGATCTGAAGCACTAATAATGGTAACTTCCTGGGTATATTACAACTGCTAGGAAAATATGACCCAGTCATGATGGAGCATCTCCGCCGTATTGCTAATAAGAAGACTAATGTCTATTATTTTGGCAAATCTATTCAAAACTAATGAGTTCGTAATAAATTTTGACTATGTTCTTTTTTTTTTTTGCATTTGTTTACTAAGGCCACACAGCCAGCTCAATGTGATTCTCATGATTCTTTCTATGCATTATAGTCCGCCTCACGAACGATGGCGTGTCACGCAGAGAGAGAGAGAGAGAGAGAGAGAGAGAGAGAGAGAGAGAGAGAGAGGACCGACGTAGAATATCCGATGCTGCCGCGTTTAGCTATTAGCAGTACAGTTCTAAGACTAGTATCACATGCTTTAGCAGTTCTCTCTTGAGCTTTGGCAACGTCGCAGATCGGCCCTCTCGGGTCTGCTTCGCGCTTAAAATGCTTATATACTTTAAAAACTTGGTTTTTGCTTTGACTATGCAGAACATTACGCTTATGCTGCTTATCTTCCATTATTTAGAATAGGAATTATTGCAATGGTCACTGATTTACAACCGTCTACATCACAAAAACAGCACATTCGACATTCGTGTTATCACGACAGGCTCTGGATTGTTACTGAATCCGATTGGCTGCTGGCATAGTGGTGACGTACATGCGCAGAGCCTCGCTAAACTGGGCCGCCATCGTTCGTGACGCGCACTATAGTTTCTCCAGAGTACACTGTTGCTATTAAGTGTGATCACAAGGACACTACACCATGGACACGACATTCATACACACAGTATTTAAACTCCCATGCCATCGACCCGACTCGACTGGGCGACCATCGGCACGTGGAGCTAGCACTCTAGCCCCTAGGCTACCGAGGGCGGCGACTATGGTTAAGTCACCTAAATTCTATTCTATCACACTGAATTGAGCTCCGACACTAATGAAGACCAAGTTCAAGTGTGTGTGTTTCGTTGCTTACTAGTCGGTAAAGTAACTCTTCGAGACCTGGGAGCTGGACTCACTGGCCAATTTTCGATGATACTATCCAAAGGTTAGATTTGGATATGAGCGATTGTCTAGCCCAAAGATATGACAGTGGATCCAATATAATAGGAGGAAAAAAGGTGTCCAAAGCAGAATTCTGAACTAATATCTTCGAGTATTTTTTAATCCATGTAGCTGTCATTAAATTTGGTAACAGCAGGTGCAACCAAAACATCTGTTATATCGGTTTCCTCGTCCGGATTTGTTACAGGAATGTTTGTTCTATTCTCTCAATCAATCAAGTGATGGGAAGTGTATCCGACAACATAGAAGGACGGTCGCCAAAAAAACTTTAGGAAAATTATTTGCAGAACAGATTTTCTAGCCTCGCTGCAGTTCGTTATCATTACTCTTTAATCCGTGACGTTCTTCTGGAAACGAATTATTCAGTTGTAGCAACAGAGGGCTTGTCCCTGAGCCAGATCATGGGGCAATTTGAGTTCATAGTTAACTTGGTACATTACATTACATTGTTCCAAATAAATATTGCAGACTGATAGATGATTTATGAAACGCTTCACAACTGCGGGAAAATAACTCGGAATTTGAGAAACAGCACCGGAGATATTCGTCTGTTTTGATAACAGCTAGAAAAATTGCTTCTGAGACTGGAACATATCCTAATATTATGCCAGTCATATCCCGAAGAAAGTAGAGATGTTTTGTCTATGAGGCCGTAAATGAGATAGCAACAGATCCAAAAGATGTTTTAAATGAACGTGTTTTAGCACATGATCGATAAAATTGAGAATGCGTTGGTCACTCACATTGAACAACTATCCAAATTTAATAATACAGTGTCGTTCTAACATAAAAGTTCAACTTATGAAACGAAATGGTTGGCAGGATATATTTCCGAATGTTTTGGACAGTACTTCAAATTTTAATAACTATACATGTAACTATCGCTAAAGGAGAACGTAGTTTTTAGTAAAATAATACTTTCAAAAACATATTTACGCTAAATTCAGAATCAAGAAACACTGTCGGATCTTGCAATTTTATCTATAGAAAATAATACTGCCCAAGGGCAAAAGCGAGGAAAGTGGAAATCTAGTCCTTTTAGTTAAAATTTTATTTCCTTATTTGTTTGATATAACAAATAAAATTAAAATTTATGAATTTGACGTATACGAGAAGACAGCATTGTGTACGCCATAGTAGCCTAAATAAACCTTTTCAAATATAGTGTTTCTTTCGACTGCGGTTGCTTCTCATTCATACCGCTGCTATCCTGTACTAATCTTTCTGAGATTTGAGTTATTATTAATATATAAAGACCGCGTGCAGATGATCTGTACGCAGCTTTGCTCGAGTGGAATTCATAATGCATCCATATAAGTTATCATATTAGAATCCCACGAGAACTACTTTTTCGATCTGGATAATATTAGATAGCCGATATATTATTCCAAATTTTATCCAAAGCCGTTCAGCCATTTCGAAGTGAAACAGTAACAAACATTCAAGCAAAATAGCTTTTTACATTCATAATATTAGTAGGAAGTTAAAAAACGTATGATTTCTTCAGCCTCTCTATATGGACACACTATTCACGAATAAGCAAAAGTACATTTGGGGCGGCACAATGATATCTCGCACCACCTGAAAAACTTGCTAGGGCCGCCCCTGAGTGCTGCCTATCTCAACACTTTTAAGCCTAGGTCACAAGGACAATTTTTGTCGCTACTACTAGCCGCGTTGATCATTCGCCGCGATTAGTAGCAGCTACTATCCTGTCACACGGAGCTAGTGGTTTGTGCGATGAGATTGTGGCTAGTGAAGTGTTGTATCAACCTTAAGGTCGGGCCTCACTAGACCGAGCCGAGCCCGCGCCGTCACCGCAGCATCACTCGGCCGTGTGTCGGCTCGCCCCCCTCGCGTCCACACTGGTCCGTAGCACGGCCGTGTGACGGACGGGTTCCTACTCGGTCTTCAGTCTCCTTTAACGTATACACTTGGCTGTTTCACGGAATTAATGTTAAAAATTACCTTAAAAGTCATTTGGGTATCCTAGCTGCGGCTACCACCCGTACTTTATTATAGAGTACTGTACTTTATAATCTACGAAAGTAATAAAGTACATTAAAATACTTTTTTTTGTCTGACTCCTGTTATCTGCTAATTGTTTGATCTCTTATACACAAAAATAGTATTCCAAAGCTGTTTTAACAAATGATCGTCACACTGTATTGAAAGATTTTCGTGTATCTCTATATAGTCACGATTAAATGTCAAGCGTCACTCACTTCACATTTAACGTGTTTGTTTTGATTGAGGTTCCTTTTCGAGTCACTCAATCTTTTTTTTTTTTAACAAAAAAGAATAAGATTATTATACATTTTTATTTTAATGCAGACCGCTAAGATTCCGTAAAATAATAATAATTTCATGTGATCTAAAAATTCCAGTCACGGAGTTACTTATCGGCTGCGCATTACACCTCTATCGTTGTCACCTAATTTGAAAAGGAAAACAACAGATTAACGTGAAATTCGAAACACGGAGCGTCCTAGCATTTTAGCATTGACAAATCAAAGCTTTTCCAGAGTGAATTTCAATTTTAAGACCCACAAAAATTACAGCTGAGGCAGGGATTTGAACCAGGGACTTTCATTTCCCCAATCGTACGCCATAACCTTCTGAGTCAAGAGACAAATCTGGTTATAATAAAAAATTATTATTCAAACATAATAAAATAACCGTACTTATACTATTTTTTTTGCCATGCCAAAACACAAATGTACTTTTATGTGATTGAATACATAATCTCCAGTACTTCTAGATTCAGATGCTTGCGGCGAGTGATTTGGGTACGGGAGGTCCCCGGTTCAAAATTCGGATCTCGGATGCAATTTTTACAGGCCTTAAAATCGACTTTCACCACTGGCAAAGATTTGATTTGTTAATGCGAACATGCAAGGGACTCTACCTAAATTTTACGAATATCTGATGAACCTGAAGTGAGGTTGGAAAAAAGAGGACACACTTCTAAAGCAATCAGTAACGTTAAAACAATATTTAGTCGTAAGGGACCGGAAATTTCCGAACTCTTTTTATACAATTCTCCATATCCAGCAGACCGACACCGGGCCGCACCGTCAAAATATAAACCAAATTTATCCGTGCCAACACACGTCGTATAGTTCAGAAACGATTGATTTGTTCGTCTAATCCTGAGTTGAATAAACATTTGTTAAATGAAATTAAAAAGCAAACGGATCTGCAGCTAGATTAAATGAAGAGAAAAAGTGGGGGCCTCTGCGTTTCCTCTGAGAGAAGTAGTTTCGGAGCCTACAGAAATGTTTAGCGGGTAACTGAAGGAAAGTTTGATAAATTACTTGAAGTGGGTTACTCCTCAACTTAAGAAAAAGATATACTGATAAGAGGTGCGATTCCATGTAAGACCAAATTAGAAATTAACTTGTGTTACATGACAAGAGGTGACAATCTGAAGTCTTTGGAATTTTTATTCATAGCTTAATTACTTTCTGTATGCATTCTCAATGTTCTTAATTTTTTCCTGCGATGTTCCTCAGATGGAATAATTAATCCAATTTCATTCAATTCAACAAATAACCTTCCTCAAATAATTTTTTCCGCGCCTTTTTGTTAATTTGTTTATTGTTATTCTTGTCCAACGGTCCTTCATATTTCCGATAAACATAAAAATCAATTACTTGGTTACATTTCTTTCCCAGTTTTCGTTGATGACAAAAAATGGAACAAGCCCAAAAAAGGTGAATGCTACTTTTGACAACAGTAAAAAGACTAGCGATTGAGCTGTCAAGTGAGGCAATAACAACGCTGTGACTCACTAAAAAGAGCGGTGCTCATTTGATCGCTCTATGAAAAGAGCTAGTGCTTTTAAGCGGTTCACCAGCTCAGTTTAAACAAAAAGGGGCAGTTATATCCATTTTGAGTGTAGTATCTGTTTGTTTTATTTACATTTAGACTGATTTCTTAGGTTAATCTCACATCGGTTATTTTCAATTTATTTGTGTATTTATTCTGAAACAATTTTGTTTCTTAAATACTACCGAATTATTTCACGCAGAAAAGGTCATTTTAAAGCATCAATGAAATATTGTTCGGATTGCTGGGAATATTTGAGAGATAGTCTGAGCATAGTTAGTTTTACTTTCATTTATTTACAAACTCAAAGTACAATAAATTTTAAAGAACTTTCTGCTTTAAAATAAAATTTTACTTATTTTGCCATTCAGCAGCCTACTTCTTTTTTGAGTGCAAATCTGTCCAGCTTTTGAAAATAATCTTACATAAGGCATGCTTGTAGCCTAAGGTGACCAGACTTCCCGCTTTTAAGGCGGGTTTAAGGTCGGGCCACACTTGACCAACACCGGGCGCAACGACACTTTTCGTATTGTTGTCGGTCACTCGATTGAAGTGTGTTCAAACGACACCGCATGCCGTCCGACACACGGCCGACACTCGGCTCCGATTAGTTAGGTTACTTTTTGACGTTGCGCCCCGGTGTCGGTCTGGTGGAAATAGTGAGTTTGGTTCAGAAAGTTTGGATCCTTTACAACAGCAACAGTACGTTTTCAGCATGGTGGATGTGGAAAAACTTAATAGAGGAAGTTAGAAAATATCCGGTACTGTATGACCAAACTAAAGAGAAATACAGAAATCTGGATTATAAAGATAAAAATCTGGGAAAACATTTCAACCACGCTGGAAGCAAAAGGTAAGTCAAAAATCTGTGGATAATACACTAATCATAGAATTTGAAAAAAATTATCTGTAACTTCTAGATAAAAGTTATTATCGTTGAGCATGTTAGAGAAAAAGCAAATGAGAAAATATGTATTTAAAAAACAGTATTCAAGTTATACAGAGAACACAAAATTAAGTGTTTTGTGTTCTCCTTGATTTACTTAAAATTTTAATTTGTTATCGTACGAAATACATTTTTTCTTCCATAAACAGCAGTAAACCAATGTTAGTTCTATTTCAAAATGTGATGAGGATTTCGTAAATAAATGAATTTAATAATACAGTACAATTTATTACACTCAATTTGCATACATTTATTATTTTTAATCTTAACATTTTCAAATTGGCAGTACAGTTTCAGCTTGCCAGTCCACGCTTCCCTCAGGGGAATTCAGAAAATATTTAATCTGTTCTCGCACATCAAATGCTGCCTCTGAAGACCTTCCACGTAGGCGGGGCAACTGACTGAGATTTGATAACCTGTCACTGTTGATAGCACTTGTGTCTTGTTTCTCAACGTGTTCAAAAATAATGTAGCCTTCATTTTTTCGAATAAAGTTGTGCAAGACACATGCAGCCAATACAATCAATGTTATGTTTTCCGGCTTTCCCTGAAGCCTTCTTGTGAATATTCGAAATTTTTGCTGCAAAATGCCAAATGCATTTTCAGACACCCTCCTTGCCCTGCTCAAGCGGTAGTTATATATTTTTTTATCATTTGTCAAGTCTTTTCCAGGATATGGTCTCATAATATAAGTTTTGAGCGGAAAAGCTTCATCAGCTACAATAACCATTGGGAGTTCAATATTAGTTCCAGGTAGAGCTCGTTTCTTAGGTACGTTTAATGTGGCATTTTGTAATTCTCTTCCAAAATTAGAATTTGAGAAAATACCTCCATCAGAGTTTCTGCCATAGGCACCTACATCTACCACAATAAAGTTGTACCAAGGATCAACGAGAGCCAGAAGCACGATTGAATAACTGTTTTTGTAGTTCTAGTAGAGACTTCCCGACAATTTTGGAGCTTCTATTGTGACATGTTTTCCATCTAACGCCCCAATACAATTAGGAAACTGCCACCTTCCCCAAAACTCAGTGGCTATAGCATTCCATTTGTCCTTATTTGGTATTGGCATCACCTCCATCAAAAGAAGATCTACAATTACTTTGCAGGTGCTTTGAACAATAGCAGCAACTGTTGATTTGCCTAATCTGTAATTAAAGGAAATAGTCTTGAAGGAATCTCCTGTAGCAAGAAACCTCAAACACACGTTACAAATATTTATAAGTTCTGAAAAATGTCCATGATGTGAAATTAAAAATTTAGGTATTTTAAATGCAATTTATGGCTACAAATCAATATCTCATTTACTTTCTTTTTACTTTAGGAGGAATAGAAGAATGCAAAAATATGGACTTCCGTTAGAGATCAGCTCAGAAGGACTCTACAAAAGAGAAGAACAGCATCTGGACAGTCAGCTGTTCGGTACAGAAAATATAAATTTGAAGACATCCTTCAGTTTCTAATACCTCATATTGCGGAACGTGACACTCTCTCGAATGTGAGAGTTTCAGAGAAGCACGCAGAAGAAGACTATGAAACAGTAGACACCCAGGTGGAGTTTATCGAACAAACGTATGAGACTTCCGCAAACATTAATGCGGAACATGAAGCTGAGATACCCACAGAGACTTTGAACAATAATATTTCACAGTACGTTACGGCATCTTCAGCTGCTTCGTCTTCATGCGTAAAAAAGATATGTTTCTCCGACCTGCATCATTTAAACGAAATTATTGTGAAAGAAAGACAGTAGATTCCCCAGCAAGCCAGATTATGGCAATATACTAGCTGAAAAGAAAAAACGAATGAGGGCAACAATTCAAGATTCTGTAATGCATCCAGTTGATGCATTCTTGTGTGGGATTGCACCAGCACTTAAGTCATTAAATCCTGTACTTCTAAATCAAGCGAAAGGTCGAATTTTTTCTGTGGTGCAGGAATTTGAGATGAAACAGCTCATGAGTTGCCACGAGCAAGCTGACAGTATTCCAAATACCTTAGCATTTACATCCTCTTCACCTCAATCTCTCTCATCAAACAAAACCCCTACCCTTCACCTCATTTTATTGAAACAATAAACATGAATTAACCTGTTACATATTTCTAGATTCACAACAAACAATATTAAAAGTTCTGAAAACTATTTTTTAAATAATTATAATCTGTGTATGTATATTAGTAGACTCACAAAAAAGTGATATTAAAAGTTATGGAAAAAAATTTTAAACTATGAATGTATATTTAAGATGTATAATAATTATTAAAATTTCTGGAGCAATAAATTAACTCACCTCAAACATACGGTCAATCGTTGTTTTGGAGTTATTGATGGTCTCAAAAAAGTGTCCTTCTGCCTCAAATTCACTTCCAGAGTGTGAAAACTTAACTGTGACATCCTAAAATACTCATAAAATTTTATCTCATCGTCCATCAAATGAGGTAACAAAGTGAAAAATTCTCCTTCTACACGTCTTGACTTCCAGGCGTCATGGATCCACTTTCTTTTCTTTCTGCTTAGTAACCACTCCTCATGCTCCTCCTGTAGCGCGAGTGCTATGATCCCCAACTCGCTGTTATTAAAATTTTTGAACATAATCTTAAACAACCACTAAAGGAGACTGACTATAAGAACACGTCCGTCACGCGGCCGAGCTACGGTCAAGTGTGGACGCGAGGGGGGCGAGCCGACACTCGGCCGTGTCACGTCTCGGGTGCGCTGCGCCCCGGTGTCGGTCAAGTGTGGCCCGACCTACGACCGGACTGGTCCTGATAAAACGGGTGCTCCGCCCTTCCGACCTGAAAATACGTGACGTGTAAAGGCAGCACCGGACCAGATGTGGGCGAGGCGACGTGATCGGGTCAAAAATAGTCCCGATATCGGGTCCCTCCACCTTTCCACACTTACAACTGCACGTGACCCGCGCTCCAAGTCACCCCCTCCACCTCATTGTTATTCTTTGTCGCGGGCTTATTTGTTTAATGTGTTGAGATGTTTGTTCATTTCACTTGTTTATTCTATGCAGCAATGGTAAAGGAAATAGATAACCAAGAAAAAGAATGTATTACCAAGATGCTTGGCAACGAACTGTAATTTAATAAAGATCTTAGTAGGCAACAAGGGTATGGCCGGCATTACACTGTAAAAGATCTGTGTCCAAGATCTTTTATAAAACATTTTATCATATTTCTTTTATGAAAGATATTTTTTCAGTCCCATTACACTACATAAAATTTTTCGTCATAGTTCTCTGAAATGAATGAAGTAAACTTGTAAGCTTTTTCAGACGCAGTTAGTGCAACTGTCACAATATGCATTTTATCTTATCTTATCTTATATCTTTAAACGAGCAATTCTTGTATATATATATATATATATATATTTCGGATTTCGGAAACGGCTGTGACGATTTGGATGAAATTTGGTATGTAGATAATGTTTTGACTTTTAAGATTACCGGAATAGTTGTCTTCCCTACTAAAAAGCGAGTTTACAAAATATGAACAATTTTGTCACTCCGTATATCGAAAACGGCACTAGCGCCATCTCGTAGACAATTCAGGTACCAGAAAGCCTACAATTAGATTTTCTTTGATTCCAAAGAATAAGTAAACGAACAGTTCTTGTATACTGGCTGACCCGTGGAAATATTAGCACTGCAAGTTCAATTGTAAAACATTTAAAAAGAAAGATAATTAAAAATTTATCAATGGTTTTATCAGAGGTGATAACTTTACAGAAACTTCTTTGAAATTAATATTACCGGTACCAGTTATAAAGTAATCATCGTTTACTTTTTGACTATAAATAGTGGTTGTTAGTTAGCCATTAAATACTACCACCTTAATTATAAAACATCTTTCGATTTCTGTTCAATATACAAGATTTCGAGTAGAGTTTGATAATAAAGTGCATAATTAAATATTAATACATCTACAAATTCCTGAAAAGCCGCGTGCGAGTGCACATACGAAAAAACGGGTTCTGATAAATAGAATCTTGCCTTTTGAATCGTCTGACCTTGTGCTTTATTGTTTATAACGAAGGTTACTTCTTATGGGAATGTTATATTATCATTTTGAAATGCTGATCAGAAGATGTGAGATTACTGCGAGGTATGAGCATAGTTTTATCGGAGTGAATAAATATAGCACAGATGATGTTCTATTGACGTCACAACCTGATGATGAATTCTCATAGTACTCGATGAAACATATCGAAAATAAATAATAACTTTTCTTGGTTTTCGAGATATAGCATGTCAAAAATCAGTTATAGGTATTGTTCCTTGTGCTTTTGGCGACCACCATATAGACATAGAGCTTTTGGTGGATTTTTTTCTGGTCCAGGACGGATCTAATCCTAACCTCTTCACTTTTGAGATATATCATCCCCAGAACTAAGTGAGATATCAGAAAAATAAATTCCTTATTTTCGATTTGTCTCGACGAGTTTCATACGAATTCATCAAACTTGGCTATGGCGAAATTTGTCTTCTGGTTCAGGTCGCATTTCAACCAACCGCGTCAATTTTGAGATACGATATCTCGAGAACTAAGCGAAATATTTAAAAAAAATTTTTTTTTTACCTTCAATTTTTCTCGTCGAGTTACATAAGAATCCATCATCAAGGGTTATCGTAGAATCCTTTGAATTACCACAAATCTCGCACCATTAATTAATACCAAACTGGCATTAAAATTTCTGTTTAACATATTAATAGATTTTTTTTTTAAAGCAATTTGTGAGGCCGTCTCGCAAATGGATCTAGCGATTTGGATGAAATTTCACATGTAGATAACGTTTTGATTTTCAAGTTTTTAACACGATTTTTTTTTTAAAAAAAAGGAGCAACTTTTGTATTTGGTTTCTCGAAAACGGCTCTAACCTCATTACGTAGAAGGTTCAGGTACCAGTAAGCCTACTGATGTTAGTTAAACTTCTCTTTGGTTAACTGTGCACCTCAAAACGCCTAGGAAGCCTTCAAGCCTTATACTTTAATCAAACTTTACTCGAAATCTTGGATACTGAACAGAAATCGAAAGATACCGAGCGAAGATCGGTCACCCAGGTACTTGAAGATAAAGAAGAGAAGTAAACATTAGGTTACACCGTGGATTACGAGACTTGATATGATAGGAGTTTATCAAAGTTTAGTGAAAAAGCTGCAATGTGAGGACATGGCAAATTATAAAAGTAATGGTCGATGCTGAAGTATAGGTCCAATAAATTCTTACCACAACATTTTCATAAATTTCTACATCAGAATTATTTCTCCTATATACTATTGAGTGTTTATTTTTACGGTGTATGTGCCATGGGTTTTACTCGATTGCTGGTGGCGGATATACACCATTCTGCAATATAGCACACGTACTGGTCTGCACATTCCGTCTGTTATTCTTTTGAAGGAAGCATCCCGGGATTTGCCTGGAGTGATTTGGGAAACCATGGAAAACCCGAATCTGGATGCCCGAACGGGGATTCGAACCGCCGTCCTCCCGAATGCGAGGCTTCGGAAGAAAAAACGGACCGGGGAACTCGGACCCGAGGGGAAAATCTGGTAGAATGGTGGGGGAACCGTTTATCGGGTGCCCGTTTTATCCGGCCCGTTGTTTCAGATCCGATCCGGTCGTCTAAACCCGGCTTTAGCGGGACAGTCCCGATTTTTAACAATTTGTCCCGCGGCGTTTTAGAAAAGTCCCGATTTTTTGAAAGAATGCATGACAAGCCAGGGAACGGCGGAAGAATGGGAAGAGAAAATACGGCTTTCGGCGGCCATGTGGCTATTTCGTCAGGATATGAGTTTTATATTATTTTTTTGTTAATTTTACAATGTTAAACTTTCATAATAACAAATAATTGTTGTGAACTGACTATCGAGAAGTGATTATCAAGAACTGCTTATCACAGGTCGCATTGTTTATCAATTGTTAATGGACGACCCCAAGTGCCGGATCTTGGGGGGAAGGCAAACCGGGGCTCTTACGCCGGGAGACAACTTCGGGGGGGCGCCAAAATCATGTGTTGGTGGCATCTTTTTATGAGCGCCAGGCAAAATATTCATGTGTGCCGACCCTATTTTTAGGTAAAGTGCCGTGGTACACTGACCGCAGCGGCAACTTGAAAGGACGGAAATTTCATTGTTTTGTGACAGAGCGGCCTTAAAACAAAGCTCTATTCGCGGAATGGAATTCATTCCGTCATTGTTAGCGGGAACTCCCGATATTCTTGGATTTATAAATGTTGCCATCTGATGTTCGCGTGATTAGTCCAGTTTTGTTTTAATATCTACTTTTGTGCTGAACGAGTTTAAATATTTATTACTGGAAACGAACCATTAACAGGTAAGGAAGAATCTATCGTTATCAAATATCTAAGCTTTCCTCATCCTTTGCCAATCCGAGGACCAGTAAAATTTAAAAAAATTCGGATCATTAACTTATATGGGCCTTATTTCGTACCTCTGTATATATTATGAATCAAACCTATCAATTGTTATTAGCATATACCGCCGTTTCTCGTATCCTGAAAATACCAGATTTTTGATGGTAGTTGAAATATTAATTGTTTTTAGAAAGTCTTATGCAGAACGAGACGATATCCATTTTTTGTTTGTATTTCACTAATATTTTTTGATATGATGCCTTTGAGAATCAAATTTTTAAAATTCTGCCTCCGGATAACTTGCACGATCTTCACATACCACAGATTGGAAACGCTGAAATATATTATAACGTTAACTTATTTCTTTCTGGCTCATAACTGTTTTTGTTAGCGCTTAATCCACAATATAAAATAATGAAAATTTTGCCCACGCCTTATCTCTCAGATCAAATAAATTAAGATGATTGAATTTGGTATCGTTGGGAAGGACATGACAAATTTATGCCTTTGGTAGTTTCTTGGTTTTCTCAGTTATTTGAAATATGTTTAAATTTTTCGCCAAAGACGACCGTTCTTTTTGCTTATGATTTACTTTATCGATGTATATTGCTGTTATTGACAAAATGCACATTAAATAATAACATTATATAAATTATAATCGCTATGTTTATAACATTTTTGTTGTGAAACAGTGCTTATATTGTTATAAAATCAATCTACGGTGTTCATAGTATCGAATCGAGTTTATCTATTTCCCACAAAAACAAGCTCCAGTAAGGGCCCTCACTGCTGAGTGGGGCCCCCAACCATTGCTCAGGGGCCCCTAAGCACAACTCAAGGGCCCCAATCCTCAGATCTGGGAGCCCCTACCAGCAACACAAAGCAAAAAAAGGTCGCCCATCTGGCCTGAGGGCCCAAAATAAATTTTTTGCACCGGGGCGCTTGTTGACCTAGCTACGCCATTGGCCACAGGGTTGACTTCAACAACGTTACGATATTGGCTAGGACCTCATACTTTTGGGATTCCATACTCAAAGAAGCAATTGAAATTCGATTGGCTGATACCTACAACAGAGATAGTGGGCTATGTCTTAGCGAGGCATGGAAACCAGCCTTGGCAACTTTATGCATAGAGTGTGGCACACATGTTCAGCAACCGCCACAAACGGCCCCATATTAATGTCCTCGGCCCGCAACAAACAACTGTAGCCCCGCCCACTCACTGCCAGCTGCCGGGCGTCGTTGAGAGCCATTGGCCTATATGAGGAGGTGCTGCACCTGGGCTGTCTCAGTATCCGACGGTCAGCCAACCTGTGCAGATGTCTTGACACCTGATGAAGACAATGGAGCTAGTCGTTGAAATATCGTGTTTTCAAAACACTATCCGGCTGTACACCCATGAAGACTTCATTTCAAGCATATGCCGGGAAAGTCTCTGTTCTTACAATAATGTATACGATAGGTAGTTCACTCTGCAGTCACAAACACCTATCATAGATCTTTATTGTTTGTGTGTGGAAGTAGCCTTGAGTCTCCCGATTGTTACAAGGAATAACAAACTAGGTTACGGAAATGAGCCAACACTTGATGGATGTGGAGCTTGAACACACAGACAAAAATACAAATGATAAGGTAATTTTCCGGTCTAGCGTAGCTACTTAGCATCTTTAATTTCATTATATAGATATATACTTTTGAGAACTGGGACATTTAGAAGTTTTTTTTTTTTTTTTTTTTTTTTTTTTTTTTTTTTTTTTTTTTTTTTTTAATGGAATAAGGATATTTTGATTTGTTTTGTCAAGCCATATAACCACGATTATAATTAACTTTTTTAAAAAAGGATTTTTGTATATATTATATTCCATTTGTAAATGGCTGAGACATGATAATTTATAATATTAATTGGAACAAAGAGCTAATGAATTATTGAGAAAAGTGACAGTGCAACTATTATGTAGGGCAGCTAATTTGCTATATACTATACAGCAAATACTATATAGTAGAATTTATGTTGATGAACTGACGTAAATGCCATTTTGTGATAAGGAAACTCAAGAGACAATGTTCAAAAGTTCAAATGAATTAAATACAGACATCATATGCATAAAGTGGCCATAAATTTAAGGATTTTCAGAAAAAAACAAGGCAAAGTTTTGTGAAAAGGGCAACAATACAATGTTATCTGCAATGAAAATGGACTCTACAAAATGGTTTGGAAAGTGGTTTCTGGAATTAGGGCTACTTTTACATTTTTGTACCATTTGAAATAGTTTTGTTGAAACGAGTTGGATCAGAAATGATAAGCTTGAATCATGCAAATGAGCTTTCAACAGACATTGCTGCTGAAGATAATGTGAAATTTGACTCTAATATGAAGAATGCCAATAGAACAACTTCTCTCGAAAATGTACTCCTTGTAGCCAGCCTTCACACTAACTTACTATTTGTAGGAAAGATTGCAGAGCTTGGATACGATGTTCTTCTAAACAAGGATCATTCAGTGGCACTGCGAAGTTATTAAAAACAGGAAAAGAAGTCTATATTATGTCTGAGAACAAAGAGAGTGTTTGGGGCTAGCGGCCAAAATCCAGTGCTGCATCTGTTGAAAACATGTCTTGGAAAACCTGTGACATTCGTCTTGGACATTTGTATATGAAATTCATAGGAAAAGGTGAGGCATGCAGGATGAAAATGTGGCTTGGAAGCTGTCAAAATCGAAGGTGTTAGCAAATTTCTCATTAGTGTCAGAGGTATGATGACTAAAAATTTGTTCCTGAAAAAGTCAGATTAAGTGACACTTTAGACTCGATTCACTGTGACATGTAGCAATAAGAATTGAGGAAGTTCATAGGCAAATGTCATACATTTCTTTCTGAAGTCAAAAGGTGAAGTTCCAACAGCTGCAAATGAATTCAAACCAATCTGAAGCACAAACCGAGAGGTAAAGGCTCACAATCAAAACTAAAATGGTATTTTGGAGATGCAAAACATGATTTCTGAGATGGCTTGTTGCTCCAGCTGGATTTACCAGCATTTCAGTGATATGAGGCATCATTTTGTCCATGGTATTGTGAAGAAAGGCATTTTCAGCTATAACCAAATTTACAAGGAGAGGAAGATAGCTGACTTTCTTACAAAAGTTTTGCCCATAGGAAAGCATGTCAAATGGCTGAAGATGTCTGGAATGATTGAGCAGGCAATCTAATAATTTTTATTTTATTGATACCCAGAACTATAAACTTCTACCAGAGATTGCAATTGTGATTTTTCTTCTGCACTCACTTATGGCATCATCATAGTACCGTCATAGTCCGTCACAAGATATATTATTTTCAAGCAGTAATTAGGTTGTAATACACACTGGACCATTATTTTCATGCAGTAATCAGGTTTTAATACACCCTGGACCAGCATAACACTGATAAATGTACTTTAGAAAGTATTTCTAGAGAAGTCTTGCATTTGACCACAACAGTATGATGATGCCAATTCCTCACGGTATCATTTATTTTCATGTGTCCCTACTATCCCCAATACAAATAAACTTATTATAAAAATGAAATGAAATAAATCCTAAAAGATCTCTGAGAATTAGAAAATTATGACTGCAATCGAATGTTCAAAAATCACAATAATGCAAACTTAAATTTATTAATCAGCTATCTATATCTAATGAAACATTCAATAAATCAACTAGCTTATTTTGTTAACTTAATGTTTTAAAATAATTTAACAAAACTGAGCTATCTGTAGTGAAATAAGGCCTTCCAAATCATATGTACAAAATCAGAGTAATTAGGCTACCTAAAAACTTTGTTTAAGTAACAGTTAACACTGAAAATACAGAAATCTGGTTATAATGTAATATATTAAGTAAGTTAATCCTGTTTTTTACTATTTCTAATAAATTTATAGATTATATTCCTGTGTGCTCCACTTGTTAATACTATGCTTCAGTTTTGCTAAACGGCACTCATGCAACGATAGCAGGGTACACTACAATTTACAACGATTGACTGTATACTATCATCAGCTCCACCAGCTGCGTAGAGCAGAAGGCTCTCATGAAGTAATATGCTAATTATGCAGAACCCTATTCACTACGATCTTCTTCATGTTGATATGAAATGATTTCTTGCCAGAAAACTATATCTATGTTTAGATCAAAAATTTCAACATTAATGCCAGAGAAAAGCATTACCTGAAACTAAAATTTTGTTCCAATACAAAAGGCTCATAGTTTCAAACTGTCATAAACTCAGGTCTTAGAATACACTTATTAATCTAAATAAATGGGGAAGACTACCAACATCATCCTGTGAATTCAGTTTTCTAGGCCAATCTATTCACCACATCGTGCAGGAGTATAGCATTCTAGCATACTTTGGTGATGTCAAAGACTTATTTTATGCATTTATTTTAAGCAGTAACTATTATGTTTAATAGTTTAATGGACACTCTTTGGCAAAAAAAAAAAAAAAAAAATTGACTGTGGGTGCCTGAGACTAAGTCCCTTATTCCGCACAATGTGGCATCATTGCGGGTATTCAATTACTCATTTCCTTAAGTCAATGCCTGGAACAAACCAAGAAGACTTCGCCCGCCCACTGACCATTCTTTTGGCAGGGTAGCTAATCAATCTTTCCCCACATTCAGTAAAAGGCTACTGATCGATCCCGAGACAAGTAACGCATTTTCCTGTCCCTGGATTGACTTTAATATTCGGCAAGATATCGCCAACCATACCTCAATCGGACGAAATTCGTTTCCAGCTATACTTTTCTTAAATTCAGATCGTGAAACATAGTGTTAAAGTTGTAATTAAGAAGATTGCAATAAAGCGTAGTAAAAATGAGGTTCAGTTATACATTTTATTCCAAATGATTAGCGTAAAACTACAACGATATTTATTTATATATTGACTAGACGACCCGTGCAAAAATTTTGCGAATAAAATCCGATGAATAGTGAGGTTAAATGCTTGCAATATAATGAAAAGTAGGACCGTACTTTTGTAGCAAATATTTTTTTTTTTAGTGTAATAGGTATGCATCAAAATACTCACAACATATTAAAAAACAGTTAGGATAATTTAAAACACTCTGTATTTATGACAAACTGTCATTGACCTTAACAGAATAAAACCAACCTGAACAAAATGCATACAACATATCAAAATCTCTGAAATATTTGTTGCTGTGCGAATAAAATGTTTACATTGGAAATGTATAGGAAAACAAAAGTGTTTCCGTAATAGAAAAAAATATCAGAAAAGCTACTTATTGAATAAAAAAAAGTTTATTGACATCTCGGTTATATCCGCTACTGAAATCTAGGGACTTGGCTCTGAACAGTCTCATACGCGCTACGACTTTAAGCTCCAAATTCCAAAAAATTCTTACTTAATTTATGATTTTACCTAGCTGGAGACCTTAATTTTTAAAACGATATGTCATTTATCG
Organism: Vandiemenella viatica; assembly: GCA_031002005.1. Lineage (NCBI taxonomy): Eukaryota > Metazoa > Arthropoda > Insecta > Orthoptera > Morabidae > Vandiemenella > Vandiemenella viatica. The sequence goes on along the minus strand of JARYHS010013630.1, from coordinate 284,756,351 downwards.
ATTTCGGCTAGGTATCGAATAAGATAAATGGCTTGTAATAAAAAAAAAAACACGTTGTGTAAATAATATTGATACTTTTGCCATTTAAGGGTCGAATTCCAAAAAATTCCTGTTGCAAAATATGGTGTAACCAAAGCAGCAACCTTGGTCTTTAAAATGATACCTCATTTATCGATTTCGGTTAGTTATCAAGCGATATATATAAAACAAAAAGATTTGAGAAATGATGATATTTTTGCTCCTTAAGGTTGAATTTGGAGAAAGTTTTTTTTTTATAATTTTATGTGACCATAGGGGATAATTTAATATTTAAATCGATACCTCATTTATTGATTTCAGTTAGGTATCAAGGGAAATAAATAGATCGTGACAGAAAAATGCGCTGCAAAAATATTCATACTTTTGCCCTCTAAGGTTAGAATTTTTAAAATTTCTTTCTTAAAATGTGATGTAACAGAACTGAAGATACTTCAAAGACCTCAATCTTTTAAATGATAGCTCGTGTATCAATTTTGTTTAATTGTCAAGAGAGATAAAAACCTGGACACAGAAAAATGCATTTAGATATACTGATATTTATGCCCTTTAAGAGTTCAATTCAGAAAAATTCATTTCTTAAAAATGATGTAACCATAGCGGAAACATTAAATTTTTTAGATTGACATCACATTTATATATTTTGGTTAGATATTAATGGAGATAAATGGCTCGTGACATAAAAATGAGTTGTAGAACTATTTATACTTTCCCCATCAAGGGTTAAATTCCAAAACATTCTTTCTTAATATATGATGTCACCAAAGCCGAGTCAACATTCTTCATAGGCCTCCTAATTTATCGACTTTGGTTAGTAATCCAGGGAGATAAATGGATGGAAACACAAAAAACGCATTTTAGAAATATTGACATATTTCCCCTTTAAGGGTCGAATTACGAAAAATTCCTTTTTTAAAATATAATGTTACCACGGCAGAGACCTTATTCTTTAATATTATACCTCCTTTATCCATATTGGTTAGATATCAAGGGAGATAAATAGCTCGTGATACAAAAATGCATTATAGAAAAATTTATACCTTTTCACTTTAAGGGTTGAATTCCAAAAACATTCTTTCTTAAAATATGATTTCACAAACCTGAGACATTACTCCTTATCATCCTACTTCATTTATAGCTTTTGGTTAGATATACATAGAGATAAATGGCTCGAGATAGAAAAAACGCATTTTAGAAAACTTGATATTTTTGCCCTTTAAGGGTCAAATTACGAAAAATTCCTTCTTAAAATATAATGTTACCACTGCAGAGGCCTTATTCTTAATATGATACCTCATTTATCTATATCGGTTAGCTATTAAGGGAGATAAATCGCTCGTGACACAAAAACAAATTGCATAAATACTGATTCTTTTGCCCTTTAAAGGTTGAATTCCGAAACATTTCTGTCTTAATATATGACGTCACTAAGCGGAGATCTTAATGTTGAAAATGATACTTCAGTAAATGATTTCAGATAGGTATCCAGGGAGATAATGACACGCAACACAGAAAACAGCATTTTAGAAATATTGACATTTATGTCCTTTAAGGGTCGAATTCACAAAACTTCATTTCTTAAAATATGATGTGACCAAAGTGAAGACCATAAGCTTTAAAATGACAGCTCATTCATTGATTTCGGTTAAGTATGAAGGAAGATACAGGTTTGTGACAAAAAAATACCTTTTAGAAATAATATATATGACTAGATGACCGGTGCGAAAATTTTGCGAATAAAATTCGATGAATAGCGAAATTGAATGCTTGTAATATAATGAAAAGTAGAACCGTACTTTTGTAGCAAATATTTATTTATTTAGTGTAATAGGAATGAATCAATATACTTACAACATAATCTGAAACAGGAAATTTAAAACGCTCGGTATTACGACAAAACTGTCACTGACCTTAACAGAATACAAACAACCTGAACAAAATGCACAAAACATATCAACATCTCTGTGATATTTGGTGCTGTGCGAATAAAATGTGCACATTGGAATTGTATAGCAAAACGAAAGTGTTTCCATAACAGAAAAAAAATATCCGAAAAACTACTGATTGAATAAAAAAAGTTTATTGACATCTCTATGATATCTGCTGCTGCAATATAGGGACTTGGCTTTGATATCTGCTGCTGCAATCTAGGACTATGCTCTGAACTTTCTCAAACGTGCTACTACTTTAAGCACCAAATTCCGAAAAATTCTTTCTTAATTTATGATTTTTACCTAACTGGAGACCTAAATCTTTAACATGATATGATATTTATCAATTACACCTAGGTGTTGAAGAAGATAAATGGCTTGTAATAAAAAAAAACCATGCTGTAGAAATATTATTGATACTTTTGTCCTTTAAGGGTCGAATTCCAAAATATTTTTTTAATAAAATATGGCGTAATAAAGCAGCCACCTTGGTCTTTAAAATGATACCTCATTTATCTTAGTTATCAAGCGAGGTAAAAAAAAAAGTTCCAGAAATGATGATATTTTTGCCCCTTAAGGCTTGAATTTGGATAAAGTTTTTTTTAAAAAAAATATGGTATGACCAAAGCGGATAATTTAATGTTTAAAGCGATACCTCATTTATTAATTTCGGTTGGGTATCAACGGAAATAAATAGCTCGTGACAGAAAAATGAGTTGTAGAATTATTAATACTTTTGCCCTCTAAGGTTAGAATTGTGAAACATTTCTTTCTTAAAATGTGGTTTAAAGAACCTAAGACCTTACGAAGACCTCAATCTTTAAAATGATACCTCGTTTATCAATTTTGTTTAATTATCAAGGGAGATAAATGACTCGAGACCCAAAAACACATTTTAGAAATACTGATATTTATGCCCTTTAAGAGTTCAATTCAGAAAAATTCAATTCTTAAAATGTGATGTTACCACAGCGGAAAAAATAATTTTTAGAATGCTACAGCATTTATCTATTTTGGTTAGATATTAATGGAGAGAAATGGCTCGTAACACAAAAATGCGTTGTAGGACCATTTATACTTTCTCCCTTTAAGGATTGAATTCCAAAAAATTTCTTTTTTAAAATATGATGTCACCAAAGCTGAGACATTACTCCTCATAATCTTACTTGATTTATCGATTTTGGTTAGATAGCCAGAGAAATAAATGGCTCGAGGCACAAAAAACGCATTTTGGAAAAATTGACATTTTTGCCCTTTAAGGGTCAAAATTAGGAAAAATTCCTGTCTTAAAATATAATGTTACCATGGTGGTGACCTTAGTCTTTAATATGATACCTCATTTATCTATATCGGTTAGATATTAAGGGAGATAAATGGCTCGCGACACAATAATGTGTTGTAGAACAATTTATAAATTTTGCCTTTAAGGGTTGAATTCCAAAAACATTCTTTCTGAAAATATGATGTCACAAAGCTGAGACATTACTCCTCATCATCCTACTTGATTTGTCGATTTTGGTTAGATATCCATGGAGATAAATGGCTCGAGTCACAAAAGATGAATTTTAGAAAAATTTGATATTTTTGCCCTTTAAGGTCTAATTACGAAAAAATCATTTATTAAAATATAATGTTACCACAGCGGAGACCTTTAATATGATACCGCATTTATCTATATCGGTTAGATATCAAGGAAGATAAATGGCTTGTGACACAATAATGTGTTGTAGAACAATTTATAAATTTTGCCTTTAAGAGTTGAATTCCAAAAACATTCTTTCTTAAAATATGATGTCACAAAGCTGAGACATTACTCCTCATAATCCTACTTGATTTATCGATTTTGGTTATATATCCAGGGAGATAAATGGCTCGAGGCACAAAAAAGGCGTTATGGAAAAATTGACATTTTTGCCCCTTAAGGGACGAATTACGAAAAATTCCTTTCTTAAAACATAACGTTACCACGGTGGAGAGCTTAGTCTTTAATATCATACCTCATTTAACTGTATCGGTTAGATATGAATTGAGATAAATGGCTCGTGACACAAAAACGCATTGCAAAATAATGATACTTTTGCCCTTCAGGGGTTAAATTCCAAAAAATTTTGTCTTAATATATGACTTCACTAAAGAGGAGATCTTAATCTTGAAAATGATACTTCAGTAAACGATTTCAGATAGGTATCCAGGGAGACAAATGACTCGTAATACAGAAAACAGCATTTTAGACATATTGACATTTTTGCCATTTAAGGGTCGAATTCCGAAAACTTTCTTTCTTAAAATATGACGTGACGAAAGAGGAGACCATGAGCTTTAAAATGACACCTCATTCATTGACTTTGGTTAAGTATGAAGGAAGATACAGGCTTGTGACAAAAAATACCTTATAGAAAAAATATACAGGGTGTTACAAAAAAGGTACGGCCAAACTTTCAGGAAACATTCCTCACACACAAACAAAGAAAATATGTTATGTGGACATGTGTCCGGAAATGCTTACTTTCCATGTTAGAGCTCATTTTAGTTTCGTTAGTCTTCGTGCTCGTATTGTGGACGGCTGTGATACAATACGCCATTCTCCAGGGCTGCATCAGCGATTCCGTGCGATGGAGGGTGGATGCATGTATCCTCGCTAACGGAGGACATTTTGAACATTTCCTGTAACAAAGTGTTTGAAGTCACGCTGCTACGTTCTGTTGCTGGGTGTTTCCATTCCATGTTTAATGTGATTTGAAGAAAGTAATAAAATGAGCTCTAACATGGAAAGTAAGCGTTTCCGGACACATGTCCACATAACATATTTTCTATGTTTGTGTGTGAGGAATGTTTCCTGAAAGTTTGGCCGTACCTTTTTGTAACACCCTGTATATGATGATGTGGCTAATGCAACACATAATGAGGTGTGTGGGCCGAGAAGTGGGTGTAAATGTTCAAAGATCCAGAATTTTTAGTTCTACAAAACTGTAGAAACGATTATAAAGAGATTGTTTCGGATAATTGTCTAATGGCAGTTGAATGTAACTGACTTCCCAGGCAGGATAGGGTTGTTTACACACTGCAGGAGCCGTCTGTTAGCACGAGCTTTGTTTGCTTGTGGCTAAAGGTCTAGTGTTGTAAACGCGTGATCCTCGGTTCGAAACTAGGCATTCCAATTATTTTTATGCATTAATTTTAAACAAGTCGAACCTACAAATGGCTTATGTGTAAAATTTAACATCGACTCTTTCCTGTTTGCGTCAGGAAATAACATACTTAACAAATACTCATAACTGAGTGCTTCTTACTAAAGTACACACGTAACTATGAATGCTTTCACAGAGGTAACACTGAAAGAAATCTTCTCGGGCTTCAACATTGTCGAAATCACGTCGTCTGGTTACTTTAGGTGGACTATAACGAGTTTGCACCAGCGTCAAGGAAAAGAAAAACTAAATAACATTATGATACCAATGCGTCTGGATTTACGATTCGTCGACTTCTAAGTCATTAAAGGTGGGAAGGGAATGGAGACAAGGAATGGGAATGAATTCGGACCATGGGTTTTCGAAGAAAAAACCGCGCCATTCACACGAAGTGACTTGGAGAAACAAAGCAAAATCAAAATCTGAATAGTCGGATGGGGATTCAAACCCACTTCCTCCCGAATGCGGGGCCATAGTGTTTACGCTCGGCCATTAGATTCATTTTTTCAATATCTTTCGTATTTGATCTATGGTGCCATCCATAAAATTATTTAAAAAATCTATTTAAAACAAGGTTAAAATCATAAATTAAAATATATGTGCAGATGTGAGTTCATCTGATGAGAGAGGGGATATCAAAACAATCTCTGAAATCAGAAACGCAATTCAAATTTCATTCTCTCTCTCTCTCTCTCTGTCTTCCTTTTGCCCCTCTCTCCCTTTTTTAATTTTTTTTTTTTTTGCTTGGGCTTTATACCTCGTCGACGGCAAGGTCGTTAAAGGTGGGATCAGATTGGGGCAAGAAACGGGCAGGAACATGCCCATTGCCTTTTGAAGGAAGCATCCGGGCATTCGCCTGGAGTGATTTGGGGAAACCATGGAACACCCAGAACTGGATGCCCAGACGGGGATTCGAATTCACGTCCTCTCGAATGCGAGGCCAGAACGTTAAACGTTTACGCACCACGGCCGGTACTTTTTTTAAATTTTTTTAGCAGCTATCAATTTCAAAGTGAATATAAGCCCCGCTCTTATATGGAAGATATTGTCATATTAATCCCGTTGTTTAATGAAGTAGTATTAAACCAAAAATAACGTGCAAAATTGATCAGTTTGCTAGTAACCAAATAGGTAACATTTCAATATTTTCACAGAATTGTTAAAAAAATGAGTCCTACTTCACATTCTACTTGAGTTAAAACCTCAAACAGGATGCTAAACTACAGAAATTTGAGGTCTCAATAAAATGGGTTAAATTAAAAATTTCAATGTAGTTATGATGTAATTCTCTATAATGTTTTCTCTCTTTTTTCTTTAAGTATGTCTTTTAGTAATGTTAGTTGGAATGAAATTATCACGCTGAGCAATAACACAGCTAATTGTTACAAATTTTATGAATCGGCAGTACTACTCTCTGCAGCTAGAGTGTAATTCTAAAATATCTTAGTTGACGGAAACATAGTGTTTACAAAGCGTTTAATACTGGTTTCCTTGTTTCTTGCTACACTGTCATTCCCACACTGAATTTCAATTTTATGCCCCTGTTTTCCTCCTACAATGTTCTGATTGAATCCCTATAAAACTTTGCAAAAGAAATTGTTGCTTGTCATTCTGAGACAGACATTATAATGTAAATTCTCTGGGTTGGAATAAAATATACAGTAGCTACAGTTTGAATTTTGAAAAACTGCGCCACAAGCGAATCAATTCTTATCACCGATCAAGAAAAACAAAGTTACTTTCGTGGCGTCTGTTGATTTAGATAGATAATGTAAGGCGGGACAAGATGTTCAAAAGTTAAAAAAAAAAATTCAGGTCTTACATATCGAGACAGAAGAATATTTTATAATCGATATAAGAATCAAATGGCTATAATAAAAGTAGAGAATCATGAGAGTCACCAATCAGTTGAAAAGGGTATCAGATATGGTTGCAGTTTATCCCCGCTAATATTCAACTTATATGTGGAGGAAGCTATAAAAGAAGTAAAAGAAGAATTTGAATGTGGTTTAAGTGTTCACAAAGACAAATCCAGTAACCAGTATACTAGGATTTTCTGATGACTCTGTCCTGTTAACAGGACGGACTGAGTATATGGAGGAGTTACTGAATAACATGAACAAAATAATGATGGAGTATTCTGTAATAAATACAGATCAAAGCAAGACAAAATTGTAAAAGAAATAATAGTAGGTTAAATATAATAATGGGATTGGATGCAAAACTAGAAGTAAATAAATTCTGTTACTTAGGAAGTAAAATTACAACTGATGGCCAAAGCAGGAATGGTGTTAAATGTAGAAAAGCACTAGCAAAAAGAACCTTCATGAAAAAGTAGTTTCAAATATTGACCAAGGAACCAGAGAGAACTTTTTAAAACTGTATGTATGGAGCACAGCAGTTTATGGTAACGAAGCATGGACATCAGGAATGCCTGAAAGAAGGAAAATTGAAGCATTCGAAATGTGGTGCTATAGGAGGATGCTGAAAATTAAGTGGACAGTTAAACCACGAAATTAATATGTTTTGGAAATGATGGCTGGCGAAAGAAGTTTGTGGAAGAATCTTACACAAAGAAGAAACAGATTCATGGGTGGTTTTTTAAGGCATGCGGGATTGGTTATGTATGAAGCAGATAACGGTGGACATGTTTTAAGAGGGGTGTTTTGAGATGAAGAGAATAGTGCAAAATAAGAAGGGATGGTGGTTTATAGCAAACCAATCGAGAGACTGACGACAGTAAAATAAGAGATGAAATAAGAGAGAGGGTACCGGCCGATTGAGACCTACTCTCCCGAAACACATCGATGGGGCCGACAGCTTAACTTCCAAATCCGGCGGACGAATCACTGTCAGAAGTGTGGTATGCATTCGTTCCATATGCGCTACAGAGAGGTTTGGTATTTAACCCAGGACTTTCGTGCACCATCTGATAATTAGTAATAATGCACCGCCACCGAAACATGTCCCAGTTCTAAAAAGTTCTTCAACCACCAGAGCTCAAATCAGGTGACGCCCTGTCTGACATCACGGAGCTATAATGACCCGAAATGAGGAAGTTGGCTATAGAAGTATAGCATTTAAAAATCAGCCTTTCACCTCCGTTACATGCTGTTTGGTGCAGATGCGTAAATTCCAATTGAGGTAGCTGACTTAATCTCATACCACTGCGGTGAAAGACAATCATCTTACATCTATCACCTTAGTAATATATGAATTTTATGAGCGGAACAGAATATAAATCAAAGGGCACCTTTAATTTATAGCTGCTAAAAATAGGGAGAGGGGTTGAAAATGAGAAAGAGAGGCAGAAAAAATAAATTTGAATTGCGTTTCTGATTTCAGAGATTGTTTTGGAAACTCACCTTCTCATCAAATCATCTCACTTCTATCGACATATTTTCATTTACGATTATTAACTTTGCTTTAAGTAGATTTTTAAATAATTTTATGGATGTAATCGTAGACCGAATATGACTTGTAATGAAAAAATGAAGCTAACGGGTGAGTGGGAACGCTCTGGTGTCGCATTCGGGAGGAGACGGCTTCGAATACCTCTATCCATCGAGATTTGGGTTTTCTTTGGTTTCTCCAAATCACTCCAGGCAAATCTTATATATATATAAAAATAGACATGTTTTTTTCCTATATTTCACTTTTCAGCCACCACTACCTAGCACAGATCACTGATGTTTGTGGGTGGAAGTAGCATGGAGTTTCCTGTCGTGCACAACGTTGGCCGAATGCCGATAGCTGTGGGGATGTGGGAGATATAATGATTAAAGTTGGTCAGTGCAGGGCGTTTTCATATTTCAACCAAAAATTCGTATCTCCGTATACTTCTCTTTCCTGCCACAACTACATAACATAGACTTTTGGTGTTTGTGTGTGGTAGTAGAATCGTCTTTCCTGTCGTGCACTATGGTGGTTAGATGTCGGTAGCTATGGGGATGTGGGAGATATGGGGGTTAAAAGTGGTAGACCTGTGGCAATTTCATACTTCTGCCAAAGATGAAAGTGTCATGGTGTATCACTTTTCAGCGAAAACTATAGATCACAGATAACTGGCGTTTGTGTGTAGTAGTAGCACAGAGTCACCTTTCGATCACAACAGCAGCCGAATGTCAGAAACTGTGGTACTGTGGTAGATATGGTGGTTGTAAGTGGCCGACCAAGGATATTTTCGTATTTCGACTGTCGCCGCATTTGTCACTTTTCTGCCACAACGACATAGCATAGAGCATTGGTGTTTGTGTCTGGTAGTAGAATCGTATCTCATGTAGTGCACTATGGTTGTTAGATGTCGGTAGCTATGGGGGTGTGGGGAAATGGGGGTTGAAAGTGGTCGACCTGTGGCAATTTCATACTTCTGCCAAAGACAAAAGTGTCATGGTGTATCACTTTTCAGCGAAAACTACAGATCACAGATAACTGGCGTTTGTGTGTAGTAGTAGCACAGAGTCACCTTTCGATCACAATAGTGGCCGAATTTCAGAAACTGTGGTACTGTGGTAGATATGGTGGTTGTAAGTGGCCGACCAAGGATATTTTCGTATTTCGACGAAAGGCATGTGTCTCCGCAGATTTCACTTTTCTACCACGACTACATAGCATAGAACAGTGGTTCCCAATTAGTGGTACGCGTACCTCCAGGGGTACATGAGGTTGCTCCCAGGGGTACGCGAGGTTCTCTCTTGACTGAGGTATTCAATAAGACAATTGAAAAAAAAAATCAATTACGTAAACATTACTACCGCCAAAATATATTTTAAGACAGTCAAACGGTGTGTGTATGAATTACATCTTTGTAATGCTGTGGCTGTGCGAAGCACTAGACTGGAATGAACGCAGAGGCAAATGTAGCATAAGGGGGTACGCGAGGTTCAGCTCTTTCTTGAAGTGTTACTCGGGAAAAACTATTTGGGAACCACTGGCATAGAGCATTGGTGTTTATGTGTGGTAGTAGAATCGTGTCTGTTGTCGTGCACTATGGTTGTTAGATGTCTGTAGCTATGGGGGTGTGGAAAACATGGGGGATGAAAATGGTCGACCTGCGGCAATCTCATATTTCTGCCAAATACGCATGTACCATGGTGTATCACTTTTAAGTGAAAACTATCAATCGCAGATCACTGGCGTTTGTGTGTGGTAGTAACACAGAGTCTCGCATTGATCACAACGTTGGCCGAAATTCGGTAACTGTGGGAGTGTGTGTGATATGGTGTTTGAAATTGGTCGATCATGAATATCATCGTGTTTCATCCAAAGACTTGTGTGTATCCGTAAATTTTACCTTGCTGCCGGAACTACATAGCGCAGAAGACTGGTACTTGTGTGTGGTAATAGTATCGAGTCTCCCATCGTGCACTAGGGTGGTTAGATGTCTATAGCTGTCAATATGAATTCTTTACAATCACGAACGAAGTCGTGGGTACCAGCTAGTGTTGGTATAATTTCTTTAAAAAGCCAAGGCCGAATTTCTTCCAGTTCCTTTTCCGCAGTCCTTTCCCGCCTCTAACGACCTCAATGTTGACGAAGCGTAATGCCATAAGAAAGAAAAAAATTGAATGGGGAGGAGTCATCGTTAGTAGAGTAAATGCAAGCCGCGACCACAACAACAACTACTACTACAGCTACTGTAAAACACTGAAAAAACTCAGAAGGTCAATTCAGAACCGAAGAAGACGAAATGTAAGCAAGGAAGCAAGCATTGTTCACGACATAGTTGGTCCACACATTGCTCATCACACCGTCGCTCTTCTGCAAAACTTTGCTTGGAAAATAATCACCCACCCACCATACAGTTGCAGACTTGGCACACAGTGACTACCACCTTTTCCTAAGCTGCGAAAATAATTGACCGACTAAGATATGGCCTTTTAAAGGAACCATTCCAGTATTCACATAGAGTGATTTGGGGAAACCATTGAAACCCAAATCTGGATGGCCGGAAGAGGATTCGAACCTGCATCCTCCTGAATAAGAGGCCAACGCGTCAGTGCTTATCCCTCCACGCTCGATTATTTATAAACTGTCGCAGCATCTACATAAATGTGTGTGCTGAATGGTGATGATGTAGAAAAATAGATGATTCCTCAATCTTTTAAACAATGTATGCATTAAAGAAGATAAATTAAGTCTTTATCTATAAATGCTTGCGACACCTTCCTTTTCGGATTGCCCTCGTACAATTAATATAGATTCGAACAGTATTATTAGTTAAAAACTGTGATTTGCTGCCTTCAGTTGGATAATTGTGGTGAACATCAATAAAATCTTTAGCCAAATGAGCAGATCGTGATAAATTATTACATGTGTTATTTAGTGTTATACAGGTATTATTCTTGGCCGAAGGAAATAGGAAAGTTTGCACTTATTTACTATTCAACGTTGCCAAAACTGCTTCTTCCGATGTTGCCACGATTTCTGACTTCTGGCAGTGCTGTGGTAATTTCCTATTCAAGGAAATGTGTCTTATAGCTAGGCGGTATCAAAAGAACAGACACATTGCTGAAATAGAAGATTACTTTCCTTCCCGGTCTATCTATCATATTTTTATTTGACTGATTATTTCTGTTATAACAGTTTGATTCTTTATATAGATCACTAGATTAACTATTCAACATGAAATGTTGTGTCTATATATATATAATGGACGAGGCACGTTTATGTGTAAGGCAGAGTGGCTGAACGGTTGCGCCTTGGCCTGTGGAATTGAGGGTACTGGGTTCGAGCCCACATCAAGTTGAATATTTTTTCACAGATTATCCCCTTCTCACTTGTTGTAAAATACATATCATATATGTAAAAATGAACAATATTATACACAGTCCAGTCACATTAATGGGACACCACCTACTTTCGACGTCAACTTGAAATAACCAATTACAGAAGGCAGGTGGCAGCACATTACAGTGGAATATATATAAAGGATGTCCTAGGACATCGGAAAGCATTTCAATCGTTGGCGTAATGCAGAAACGTAGTGATTTATCCGACATCCAAAAGGGCATGATTATTGGCTTTCGGGCGAGGGGTGGAAGCATTTCGGAAAAAGCTATTTTTTTTAAATGTTCACGTGCCGCCGTGGTGAAAGTATACCGTGTATGGCAAAATGACACTATTCAAAATCAGTGGCATGGAACATGTGGTGCACCACGGGATATAGATGACAGAGGCGAACGAAGGCTACGGAGATGCGTTCGGGCAAATAGATGTGCAACTGTTGAGCAACTGACCGCCCAGATGAACCAAGGGGCTACCAAGAGTGTCTCCTCAACAACAGTTCAGCGAACGTTGCTGCACATGGTCCTCCGCATCAGACGTCTGATTAATGCACCTATGCTGACTGCTGTTCATCGGCGACGAAGGCTGGAATTTGCACGCCAGTACTGCAACTGGACGTCCACAGAGAGGCGACAGGTGGCTTTTTCCGATGAATCAAGTTTTATGCTCCATTGCACAGATGGATGTTGGTGCATACGGATTGAAACGTCTGAAAGCAAACACCCTGCAACATTTGTCGGAAGGATCCAGGATGGAGGAGGGAGCATTATGGTATGGGGAATGTTTTCCTGGCATTCACTGGGTGAACTCATCATTGTGGAGGATCAGCCCAAGTACGTATCTGTCCTTGCGGACCATGCCCACCCCTACATGTGAATAATTTTTCATCAGAATGATGGCATCTACCAGCAGGACAATGCGAGGTGTCATACAGCTCGCAGTATATATGGGTGGTTCGAAAGGACCCAGAATGAGTTTACCTTACTCCCCTGGCAAATAAACTTACCAGATTTAAACCCAATCGAGAATTTGTGGAACCACCTTGATCGGGTTGTTCGCGCCATGGATCCTCAACCGTGTAATCTAGCGCAGCTGGTCACGGCACTGGAGTCGGCATGGCTCAACATCCCAGTGAACACCTTTCATAAGCCTAATTGACTCTCTTCCTGCATGCTTTGCAGCGGTACACTCAGCCAAAGGAGGTTATTCAGGTTTTTGAGAGGTGGTCACATTAATGTAACTGGACTGTGTATTTTACATCAAATTGTTTAAAAATAAATTCTTAAGAAAACATTTTTTTATTAGTTCATAGGCCACATTGGCGGTTAAAGGTGTGTTTGTGGAATTTAAAATATTGCTCATCCAATATAATGTGACGAGTTTAGTTGATTTGATAGCTGCTAAAAATTAAAAAAAAAAAAAGTACCTGGTGTGGTGCGTGAACGGTTAACGATCTGGCCTCGCATTCGGAAGGACGTGGATTCGAATCCCCGTCTGGCATCCCGATCTGGGTGTTCCATGGATTCCCCAAATCACTCCATGAGAATGCCCGGATGCTTCCTTCAAAAGGCAATGGGCATGTTCCTGCCCGTTTCTTGCCCCAATCTGATCCCGCCTCTAACGACCTTGCCGTGGATGAGGTATATAGCCCAAGCAAAAAAAAAAAAAAAAAAAAAAAAAAAAAAAAAAAAAAAAAAAAAAAAAAAGGGGAGAGAGGGGCAAAAAGAAGACGGAGAGAGAGAGAGAGAGAATGAAATTTGAATTGCGTTTCTGATTTCAGAGATTGTTTTGATATCTCCTCTCTCATCAGATGAACTCACATCTGCACATATATTTTAATTTATGATTTTTAACTTTGTTTTAAATAGATTTTTTAAATAATTTAATGGATGGCATCATAGACCAAATACGAAAGATATGGCCGAGCGTAAACGCTATGGCTCCGCATTCGGGAGGAAGCTGGTTTGAATCCCCATCCGGCTATTCAGATTTTGATTTTTCTTTGTTTCTCCAAGTCACTTCGTGTGAATGGCGCGGTTTTTTCTTCGAAAACCCATGGTCCGAATTCATTCCCATTCCTTGTCTCCATTCCCTTCCCACCTTTAATGACTTAGAAGTCGACGAATCGTAAATCCAGACGCATTGGTATCATAATATTATTTAGTTTTTCTTTTCCTTGACGCTGGTGCAAACTCGTTATAGTCCACCTAACGTAACCAGACGACGTGATTTCGACAATGTTGAGGCCCGAGAAGATTTCTTTCAGTGTTACCTCTGTGAAAGCATTCATAGTTACGTGTGCACTTTACTAAGAAGCACTCAGTTATGAGTATTTCTTAAGTATGTTATTTCCTGATGCAAACAGGAAAGAGTCGATGTTAAATTTTACACATAAGCCATTTGTAGGTTCGACTTGTTTAAAATTAATGCATAAAAATAATTGGAATGCCTAGTTTCGAACCGAGGATCACGCGTTTAGCCACAAGCAAACAAAGCTCGTGCTAACAGACGGCTCGTGCAGTGTGTAAACAACCCTATCCTGCCTGGGAAGTCAGTTACATTCAACTGCCATTAGACAATTATCCGAAACAATCTCTTTATAATCATTTCTACAGTTTTGTAGAACTAAAAATTCTGGATCTTTGAACATTTACACCCACTTCTCGGCCCACACACCTCATTATCTGTTGTTATTGCATGTAATTAGCCACATCAATATATAAATAAATATCGTTATAGTTTTACGCTAATCATTTGGAATAAAATGTATAACTGAAACTCATTTTTACTGCGCTTTATTGTAATCTTGTTAATTACAACTTTTACAATATGTTTCACGATCTGAATTTAAGAAAAGTATAGCTGGAAACGAATTTCGTCCGATTGAGGTATGGTTGGCGATATCTTGCCGAATATTAAAGTCAATCCAGGGACAGGAAAATGCGTTACTTGTCTCGGGATCGATCAGTAGCGTTTTACTGAAATGTGGGGAAAGATTAATGAACTACCCTGCCAATAAGAATGGTCAGTGGTCGGGAGGAGTCTTCCTGCTTTGTTCCAGGCATTGACTTAAGGAAATGAGTAACAGATGGCGCTGAATTGAATACCCGCAATGATGCCACATTGTGTGGAATAAGGGACTTAGTTTCAGGTGCCCACAGTCAGTTTTTTTTTTTTTGCCAAAGAGTGTACGTTTACCATTATTTTTTAGAAGGTTTCTAAATCATTTCATTTGTAAGACTTTCCTCGAGTATGGTTACAAAGAAATCTTCAACAGGATACCACCAGATTTGTTCTGAACATGCACAATTCCAACTGTTTGCTCAGCTATCTTCTTCCGGTATGAATCCATTTGTACTACTTAGTAATCTAAAAGTGCCACATCCCTCTTTTATAGTGTCGACTCAGATGCTTCTGGCCATGAACGACCATCTGGATGTGGTTTGCTCAATGCCCGCACCAAGAGACAATTGAAAGCTGGCTGCCAATAGTCATCACACACACCATGTTCTATCCAAGCTTCACCAAGGCCAATTTCCAGGCTTAACTAAGGAAAAGTCCACCAAGGCATCTGTTGAAGGGTATCAGCTGGAAATATTTCCGTGATTACTGAGTTCCAAAAATGTAGCATCCTGGTCAGTATCCACGCTGTGTCAAAAGTCATAAACATGCTCAGTGATTGCTTGATTGTTGTACTATCCTATGCAGATGTTTCATTTATACTCTTCACAACTGTCTTCTTTGGTATGGATAGATTTGCCAATATAAGTTTTTCCACATCCACAAAAGATACTAACTTAACTGGGCAGGAAACATTGGACAGGTGGAAGGGAAAGGGTTCAAAATCCTTTACCTGTTGGAAAGAGTGACGAGGGGATGCACTAGAGAAATAAGGGAATTGGGGTATAAAGCTTTGGTCAGGCCATTACTGGAATATGGGGGTGTAGTTTGGGATCTACATTTGTGTATCAAATACAGGAGTTGGAGCAAATACAGGAGTTGGAGAGGGTGCAGAGGAGGTCTGCCAGGTTAGTCTTTAGAAATTACCACAGAACATAATCGGTAACTGATATAATAAAGGAGCTGGAGTGGGATTCATTGGAGGATAGAAGGATGGTGAAGAGAGTCATGGGAGTGTACAAAGCCTATACTGGTGATGAAGCATGGAAAGATATTGGTGGGAAAATTAAGAGAGGTGCTATGAAGGATAAGGTTGACCATGACCACAAGCTGGCACTTGATTTCAGGCATAAGGGTGTGGGAAAATTTTCTTTCATAGAAAAGGGAGTGAGGGACTGGAATAAATTGTCAAGAGAAGGTATGAATAATTTACCGGACACACTGAAAGAATTTAAAGTAAAAATTAGTAGAGGGCAAAAGTAGGTTGGAAGGGAAAAGCGAGGGGGTGTAGGGAGATTGCCACTGTAGCAGATGCTCCATCGCAATGTTATCAATTATTATTACTATAAACACCAGGATGTCTTTGGCCTAAAGTGACCAGAGGCAATCCCGTTTTTGGACCGGTGGGCGGAAAATGCTTTATATGGCATGCCTTGAGGACATTCCACAATTTTTTTCTGACGTTTTTCTGGTGGGTGGCAGGAAAATGGTAGCCTTGGGTGTGTCTTCCTGTTGTAATAAATTGTTCTCCTTCACAAGCTTAAGTTTAATTACCTATTCCACTGAATTCAGCTCTCGAAAGTTCTAACTCCAGTGGTTTATCAGATATTGCCTTTGCCTTATGTACAAGGGTATTTAACACAATGCTTTGTTTCACAGGATAATGGAAACTTGTTGCTCCCATTGCTGGTTTGTTAGTCTCAGTGTACCCAACAAATTAGGACAAAATGTGCACAGAAATCTGATCCAAACAGATCAGTATCTGGGAACAACAACTTTCCTCCATCAAGCATAGTGAAGCAGTGTGTCAAATACTTATGTACATAGGATAGGAGAAATATCTGACAGATAGCATGTAACAAGAGATAAAAAACATGAGAGCTGTATTTAAAAGGAATGGGTATACCAAGAGGCAGGTAGAAAGTGCAACTAATCATAAGGCAGAAAAAAAATCCAGAACAACAGAAAGACAAACTCAATGCTAATGCTTTCCTGCCATGAAGGGATTGGAATAAGTTACCCAGAGAAATGATGAATAACTTACCAAAATGGTGAAAGAATTTAAAGTTGAAATTTGTAGAGGGATGATGTAGGTAGATGCAGGAAAAGGGGAAGATGGGTGTGTAGAGAAATTGCCACTGGAGTGTGCACTACAATGCAATTAAAAAATTAAATTAAAATTAAAGTAAATTCGCTGGATACACTTAAGGGAAAATTGGTAGAATTCTCACACAGCATGGCATAAGTATTTACCGCCTACTGGCCAGAATACGGGATTGCCACCGGTTAACAATGATCTAGGCCTAAGAGTTCTGGTGTTTGTAGCATCCCACGTGAATTATTAAAAACTTACATCAAGTAAATTACCCACAGGTCAGAAAAATAGTGTGAAGAGCGTAAAAAACATCTCCACTTAAGACAGTACAACAAATCAGTGATCATCATTTATGAATAGTGCCATGGGGTAGATACTGAACATGACACACATTTTTTTAAATTCAATAGCAAAGGAAACAGTCAAAATTTCTTTACCTGTTACCACCAACAGAAAGAGTGGCTTTTATGTTAGTGAGGCCTGGAAATTGGCTCTAGCATAACTTTGGGGGAGAGAGTTGTGTGTGTGTGTGTGTGTGTGTGTGTGTGTGTGTGTGCGCGCGCGCGCGCGAGTGCACGTATGCCCTTTGGTAGCCAGCCTACAGCTCTCTCTGGACACATGCATTGGACAAAACCACACTCAAGGCATGGCAGAGAGGACAGTCGCTGATGAGCAGCAGTGCAAGCCGACATTATAAGAGAGGGGTGCAACGCTGGTGTTGACTCGGATGCTGTTGATTCGTAGACTACAACAGATGGTTCCACACCTAAATAAGATGGCAGACCTAGCTGTCAAAATATAGTGTTTTTACAACAGAATTCGGCAGGTTACCAATTTCATTTATCCTATATGAAAAATAATAAATGTTATATGAAATTCTGATTGTAAGTATGAAATAGCTCTATGGCATTTAAACAAAATGCCAACAGATTATGGGCAGGAAAATAAATTTACTACCCCTACATTACCCCATCATCAACTTTATCACAATTTCCCTACACTTATTTATTTGTAGAAAATTAATGGCTTCAGTAGTAGACACTCCTCTTTTACACAGGTCAAGATCCTCTGTAGAAGGATAATAAATCTTAAACAATTTGTTGATACATTGAAATTTAACTACATTGCAATATAAGGTAGATTGTAAATGGTGCAGTGTATATTTTACTTCCTGTAGTTCTATTCATGATTTCATCTATCTTTATAAGGGCTATTTCCAATCCACAAAAAATTATTTGCTTTGTTTTACTATACCTACAGACTGTTAATATTTAATATCCCTTTTAAAGTCATTGTGAAACATTTATTATAAAAAAATACCTGTTTAGCTTCTGGGCTTTTTACATCGTCTTCAGCTAAAACCTTCACTTTCATATCAGCAAATTCTTCTCTAAAAATTTTATAGATGGCATCATCATGTGGAGTCAGTCTCAGTAACTTTGGATCAACAGAACATAAAATCTGAAAGTTTATGACAAGATTAAAAATCAAATGAAACTAATCAATTTTAATACTGAAAAATTATAAAGAGAGATTAAAACAGAATTTTACAGTACATAACTAAAGCAAAAGCATTCATACCTGAATTATTCTAACAAAATTATAATAATGTGAAAAGACATGTTAACTATCCAAGTTTTGGCTATAAATTATATGAGTTCGAGATGGATGCAGTGACAGACTTCAGGAGAGTAGCCTAATTCTGCCTTAATGCACCCCACAGTTCCTCAGGTGACTGCACTCTTTTGTTATTGATCCAAATGTTGTGTCACTAAACAATGGTATAAACAATGCATAACTGATAAGCTCAAACTGCATTTACTTAAACTTAGATAGACAGTGACTTCCACCCTACTGTCTTTACTGACTGGCTAGTTAATATTATTAGGCTATTTGACAGTATTAAAAAAAATATTATAAATTGAACTCATTCTCGTAGATTAATGCTTCAGGTAGCTAATTTTTTTTTGAATTTTGAAAACAAAAGTAGATTATTTTTAATAAAGAAGCGAAATAAAAATTAAACTTTTCTTACTTCTGGTCACGTGACAGAAAACGCTCTAGGATTGGTGGTCGCTTGAGTGACGTCACACGTCTGTAAACGCTGTGGCTGGGAAAGGAGCGTTTCCTATTATCCAAGTTTTCAACTATTTTTATTGTTTGTTGCTGGTCATTTCTTGTTATTAATGAAATTTCATTTTGAATACAAAATCGAGCACAATTTGTAAAAGCCTACAGCGGAAAAATATCAAAAATAGACGCCTTATTTGTGTGGCGGGCTATAGAAAAAAAACCCCTGACTTTTATTATGCTGAGCTTAAAAATGTAACAGCTTCAATTTGAGACTCACTTATATTTAAATTTAAAGTTAGAGATTGATTGTTGTGCGTTAGCAAACCATATGTCGAAAAATTCTGTACGCTAAATTTGTGGAGTGAACATAAAGAAATAAAGAAAAGTTGTATGGCTGTCGCAAATATGCGCAAACAAATGAAGGTATTTCTTGTAGCTAATAAGCAGCTCTTTCAAATAAATATAGCAAGAGACCGATATAATGTGGTATAATGAACTAAAATGCAACATGAAATTGGCTCAGTAGTTTTTTTTTTTTTTTTTTTTTTTAATTAAAAATAATCTCGCTCTGTTTTAATGATGCTAATGTACCACGGAAAAAGCATGCGTAAACTTACCTTGAGGATTGCCAAAAGCAACAGAAACACACAAGTCACTACTAACACACAGAAACACACAGGGCCGGCGCTAGGAAGTTCGGGCCCGGGGTAAAATGCGGACCTTTTTTTTATTTTTTTCGACAATGGACGTATTCTTGGCTTCATGGCCTAAGGGCCCCTAAGTCGGTGATCGGGCCCCCCATCAGCCGGCGGGGCCCGGGTACTTTTGACCCGCTTACCCCCCCCCCCCTAACGCCGGCCCTGGAAAAACAGCGTAATCATCGACCAAGCTCAGACAAATGGCGCAGCCGACTGGAGCGCTCGATCGGTGGATCACATGAAGCCCATTGTTCAAACTATTTTTTCTATTGTTAGGAGTGAATTTGTGGAAAATAAACCTTTGTTCCGAGTAATATGGTTTATCTACTTTGAATATAAATAACTATTTTGCCTACGTAGACTCAGGCCAGACGGGCGACCATTTTTTTGCTTTGTGTGCTGGTAGGGGCCCCTGAGCAGTGGTTGGGCCCCCCCTGAGCAGCAAGGGCCCTTAGTGAGGGGCTCCTGTGTTGTCAGGGGCCTCTTAGACGACGGTAGAGCTAAAAAAAAAAAGGTCGCCAGTTTGCCGTGAATGCTCGTGGGCCATCTAAACTGCGCTTGAGGGCCCCTAGAGGTGCGCTTAGGGGCCCCATGAGGTATGCTTGGGGGGCCCCCTGAGCGTGAGGGTCCCGGTGCACTGCACCGCCTAGCCCCATAGTAGCTACGCCCCTGACTGTGCGGCGTCCTCCCAAATGCGAGGCCAGAGCGTTAACCGCTCACTCACCACGCTCGCAACAACTGGAAGTTGTGGGCCATTTTTCTTAATTGCAGATTAAGGCTTATAGATAAATAATATTTTTTTGTCAATAAAACCAAATTTGTTTTTTTATTCATTTACCTACCACGTTTCACTTCATCTCACACGAAGAAACTGTGAAGTGTTTGCTATTAACGCAAAGAGAAGCAATTAAGAAGTAGTGTCCTGATAGCTGTGTGATTGAAGAGTGGTAGTGGAATTCATAACATCCTACGTTTGAACCTTGGTTGGGATAATATTTTTTGCGTGCATTTTTTCCGTTTTTGTTTGCTTTATTTTTGCAATACCTACTATGTTTTTATTCGAAGAACTCATAATAGTTGCTAAGCGTCATACAAGCATTTGAAACAAATTGCTACCATACATGAAAACTTTTAATTTTTAAACTTACTAGAGAGAGAATATAATGCAAAAAATACAGGTGCGCGGCGGCGAATAATGGAATTTATTTTAGAAGTGACATCACTTATAGAAATCTTGCAACAGTTCCGGAACGCGTTGTGTCCTTTTCGTTGGAATTTTTACCTGACGAAACAACTGCAGGTTACCTTCCTGACATAACTGCGTCTGCGATATTTACTTTTAATATGCAAGTAATATATATATATGTGTGTATATATATATTAAAAAAAAAAAAACCTGTTATGGTGTGCAAGTAACGTCCAATTTCCTTTTTGAAATCTTCTTTGGTTGTTTCAAACTGTTGTAATTCGCTTGTTATCCAAAAAGTTGTGAAGCCTTCAGAAAACAAAAGAAAAATTAAATTGATGTTTTGGTGGGTTTTCGGTTAAAAATGATTACGCGATGCAACCAACAGCAACTAGTATCCAAAGAAACTGACAAAAGAAAACAAATTGAACATATTCCGAAACTAGGATCGAACCTTAGGACCCTAACCCTAATAATTCTGGCTTTAAACAATGTATTACATTTAACTCTACGAAATCGTGGTGTAAATGAGCTTCACAGAAAATCGTAGGTGGGTGCAGGATAGGGGGAATTTGGGTGTGTAGGGAAATTGCCACCGGAGCGAGTGCTCCAATGCAATTAAATTAAAATTAAAAATTAATTAGTTTTAATAACATGACGTTAGAAAAGGCATCAACTGTATGGGGCATTGGTTGAAATATCGTAAGTGACTTTGTTGCAATATCAAATTGAAGTTGTTACATTTTTAAGCTCCACAGAATAAAGCTCAGTGGTTGTTTCTATAGCTAGCCCCACAAATAAGGCGTCTACTTTCAATATTTTTCCGCTGTAGGCTTTTACAAATTGTTTTCGATTTTATATTCAAAACGAACTTTCGTTAATAATAAGAAGTAACCAGCAACAAACAATAATAATAATTGAAAACTTGGGTAATAGAAAACGCTCTATTCGCAGCGGCAGCGTTTACAGACGTATGACGTCACGACTGTCAATGCACGCGCCAGGCAGCGAAGGAGCGTTTTTGCGGGCTTTTAAATTCTTTAAATTTTAGCTTTGAATTTTACGCAAAATAATGCACTGCCGTCTAAAAATCTCTTCACTCGGTGAATAACGTGTATCAATAAACAATTTAAAACCATTTTCAAGAAGTAGTCAAATACCCAATAGGTCTCCCCCCATTAGCTTCATATTTTCATTTTCAGTCATCCATAATTAACAAATATATAAAACAGTGTACAAATGAATCATATCTGTAGATATTTACAGTGCTTTAACCTGTAAAAAATAGAAACCACTGCCACCCAAGTGAGTAATGATATACTCGTACATACAGAACAGAAATACTTACAGGAATGCTGTTAATAAACAAAAATGTACATAAAAAGTGCAAAAAGTAAGTTATCAGATTGATTTTTTCCCATTCTCATATAAATTTCTTGTACCTTATATATAAAAATGGATGTTCTTACATATATCCGAGATTAAAAGACCTCAACATTGACCGATCACCATGAAATTTGGCACATACATGTATTTTTTCATGGAGAAGTTTTATGAAAAAAAAAAAGATTAAAAAATACTGTCAACATTTGGTTTGCAAAAACCCAGCTACTCTCCCCCTTTCTACCCCCTCAATTTTTGTCAAAGTTCTTTAGCTACAGTTGACACCATTTGACTGATCACAATGAAAGTTGGTGCATGTATGTATCTTTTAATGGAGAAGGTATCTGACCAAAAAAATTAAAAAAAACACCCCCTCTCACCATTTACAACCCTAAATTTTTGTACAAACACACGTTCATAATCCAATTTCGATGGAACTTTCCACATGTATACTTTAAACAGAAAAATACCGTCAAAATTTGATTTGTAAAAACCTAACTCCTCTCCCCCTTCCCTCCCCCACAATTTTTGTTAATGTTCTTTATACAAAGCTACAGTCGACACCGTTTCACTGATCACCATGAAAGTTGATGATCACACCCCTTAAATTTTATACATTTGGCTTGCAAACACCAAACTCCAATCCCCCTTTTCATTCCTTCATTTTTGTCGTCAATATTCTTTACACAAAGCTGCAGTCGACACCATTTGACTGATCATGAAACTAGGCACATGTATGCACCTTTTAATGGAGAAGATTTCCAAACAAAAAAATTAAAAAACTGCCCCCTCTCCTACATTACAACTCTTAATTTTTATACAAACCCTCATTTTTTATCCAATTTCAATGGAACTTCCCACACATATACACTTATTGGTAAATATGCGTACTCCCACTTTCACTTACGAGTGTAGTGAAATACTTCGTTCACCAACCTATTTGAGTCAGAATAACAGGAAAGATAAGATTACAGAAATAAGGTGCCGCACTGATTCTTATATGAATTCTTTTTTCCCTCGTACCATTTGAGGTTGGAATGCACAACAAATAAATTAGCTTTGGTGCTGAGCACAGTCTGCCACCCACAATTTTGTGAATTGCAGAGTATATATGTAGATGTAGATTGAACCAAGAGAAAAATAATGTTCATGTTAGTTTTACAAAAACCAAATCTCTCTCCTTCTGTTCACCTCCTTAATTATTGCTAACTTTCTTCATATAAAGCTACAGTTTCTACCCGATTTTGAAGTAAGTTAATACACGTATCCTTTAAAAACAACCGAGCATGATGGGTGAACAGTTAACGTTCTGGCCTCACATTCTGGAGGACGCGGGTTTGAATCCCCGTCCATGGTTTCCCCAAATTACTCCAGGTGAATGCCGAGATGCTTCCTTCAAAATTCCTTTCCGTACCTTGTCCTGTCCCGCCTCTAATGACCTTAGCCGTCGATGAGGCGTAAAGCAGTAAGGAAGAAAAAACACTTTAAAACAATCAGAAAAATACTGTCTACATTTAGTTTACAGAACCCAACCCCTCTCCCCCTTTGCACCCCCTTAATTTTTGTTCTGTTCTTTATACAAAGCTATAGTTTCTTTTCGATTTTGAAGGAACTATGATCACATACACTTTAAAACAAAGAGAAAAACACTGTCCTCATTAGTTTTACAAAAACCAAACTACTCCCTTACTTTACTCCCCATTAATTTTCTCCAATGTTCCTTACACACACCCACAGTTTTTATCCGATATTGATGGAACCTTGCCCATGAATACTTTAAATCAGGGGTGGCCAACCCAAATGACCTTGTGGGCCACTTTGGAAATGCATCATATAAAATCATATATCCCCATATTAGATTTAGACCCACTATATACATTTTTTTGGAGTGAAAAATTGAAATATAATGAGTTATTATTATTGTGTTTACTGTTATTCTTATATATAAACTTAGATAATATAATAATAATGGTAATAAATGCACATAGTAAAGAAATATATAACACTAAAAAGATATATAAAATATGTATCAATATAAATGAAATAAATTTTGAAAATATGGATGCACAAATAATATATTTTTTTAATACATTGGGTTTCACTACTTTGGCCATTATAAAACATATTTTGTAAAGTGTGATGAATCTCGTGGGCCAGAAAAATATCCGGGCCGCGGGTTGGCCACCCCTGCTTTAAATCAAACAGAAGAATACTGTCTACAATTGGTTTACAAAAGCCCAAAGCCTTTACCCCTTTAACTTAATTTACAACGGTCTTTATAGAAACCCACAGCTTTAAATCCCATCAAAATCAATACAGCAGTTTTTAAAATATGCTGGAATATTCATAAAATAAATCTGTCCTAATGTCTCAAAATGTACATCAGATTTTAACTTGGACCCTAATGTCCATTAAAAATGCTGGAACAAACAGATATATTCCAGGTACAGATTTATGTATGTGGTACGTATTAATACACCGGTGGTACATATGTGTTGATTATTGAGCAGAACTTTAACAGATATTGTGATTAGATTGAAATGCAGCCTGGACCAAAATGTAAACTGACATTAAGTATCACAACATCCAATTTACCCCATCATGGTAATTGTTCTGGTTTATTGATGTTTAGTTTACTTCTGGAAATGTCTGGTGCCAAATTAATGATACTTGGTACACATCGGCAATATAAAAATTGTGTAAATGTAAATCAATCCCAGTTAGACCAGACAACACCAGGTACTCTGCTAGTATTATACAAAAAAATGGATGTTGGTACATATACATTCAAGATTAATAGACGTCAACACCGTTTGACCAATCGCCATCGCACATACATTTATTTTTTCATAGAGAAGGTTTATGACCAAAAAAAATAAAAAAAAACACCCACTCACCCCCTTTACAACACTTAATTGTTATACAAATCAACATTTTTTATCTGATTTTGATGGAACTTTGCACACATATACTTTAAATAAAGAGAAAATTACTGTCAACATTTGCTTTACAAAATTTTCCTGCAGGGTGAGTGTGTTGTATCTGTAGTTATTAACTGTGCAAATTGTCAGATCTGTGTTTATGTCTATCGGTTTGTGTGTTCATTTCCTTTGGGATGATCAGCAAATGTGGAATGGTTACTGTACTACAGTGTTCTCACATGTTTTTTGTATCTGATTTGTAACCGTCTTCCTGTCTGTCCTATGCCCGAGTTGTGATAAATGTCTGTGACCATGTGGGTTTTTAATTGTTTGTGTATTGAGTTGACTGTACAAAGTAGAATGTTGCAGCCTTTTTATTTAAATGTTAGTGATTTGGTGTGTGTATTTGTAGGAGTATGTTTGTTTTTGTTGTAATTTTCAGTTTCATTGTTGGTTTGCACATTTTGCATTGTCTGTGTCTGTCTATGTCAAGGCTGCCCAGACTCAGGACCACAGGCCACGAAGTGGCCCGCGAGGAGGGTTGAATTGACCCACCAACAGCAGTAGTCTAGAATATGCTAGCTCAAAAACCTCTACAAAAGTGTCATTAATGATTTTTACTCTTTGATTATAACTTTATATAAAAAAAAAGTCTGCATTGGTCTCAATGATGGTTTCTACTTTTTTATTGTATTTAAACTGTGTTAACTTATATTTTTGTTATATTTAAATATTTATTGTAACTATAGACAAGTATTACATGGCCCGCAGGCTAACTTAGAATCGAAATTGTGGCCCATCTCCAAAATTGGTTGTGCAGTCTTGGTTTATGTTACGGATATGCTTGTCTGTGAGTTATGGATTGCTGGAGTTTTGCTGTGTTATTTTTTGCCTGTTAATATTTTCATTTTGATTATGATTTTGCTAATTATTGTGTGAACATTCTTTACCAAAAAGCACAGCAATAGGGGCAGTATTTACTAGCACATTACCATTTCCACAACGATCATTAAAACTTATTAAAAAAGAATACATGAAAGTGCTAAATTTGAATTTAAACAACGCTCAGACTTGCCATTCAGAATGATGCAGGCTCAAATCTCCGTCCAGCCACCCTGATTTTGTTTTCCATGGTTTCCTGAAATCATACCAAGCGAATGCTGGTATGGTTCCCTCAAAAGGCCATGGGTGAATTTCTTTCAGTTCATACCCCCCCCCCCCCCCAAATCCTCTAGTGCCTCTAATGACCTCAATATCAATGAGGCATAAAGCCATAAGGAACAAATTTAAAAAAAAAAAAAAATCCATCAAAAACACTAAGACATGGATCCAATTCTGTGGAAAATACATATTAGTAGCAGAGTACCTGGCATTGCCCGGCCTAATTGGGATTGATTTACCTGTACACTATTTATTTCTGATGTCAATCATGTGCACTAAGTTTCATTAATTTGGCACCAGTCATTTCCAGAAGTAAACTAAACACTGATATATCTGCAAAATTTCCAGAACAATGTGAATTGGATGCTGTGATATCGAATGTCAGTTTACATTTTGCTCTAGGCTGCATTTCAACCTAAATCACATCATATGTTAAAGATGCTGGTCGATAATCAAAACATGAACCATCCGCACATTAATACATACCACATACACAATTCTGTCTCTGGAATATGTCTGTTTGTTCTGGCATCAAGCAGAAAACATAGATTTTTAATTGGTTTTCACAATGTGAAAGCTTGGTGTCCAAATTAAAATCTGACATACATATTGAGACATTTGAACATGTTTATTCTATGAATATTTTGGCATAACTTTAAAACAGCTGGTTTGACTTCAACTAGAATTGAAACTGTGGATTTCCGTAAAGAAAATTGGAAATTAAAAGGGGGAGGGAAGGTGAAAGGGATTGGGCTTTTGTAAACCAAATGTAGACAGTATTTTTGTTTGATTCAATGTATACAAGTGTAAAACTTCATTGATATCGGATAAAAACTGTGGTTACATATAAAGAACATTGACAAAAATTAATGGAGTATATAGGGCGAGAGTAGTTTGGTTTTTAAAAGTAATGTGGACAGTACTTTTCTCTTTGTTTTAAAGTATACATGTGCAAAGTTCCATCAAAATTGGATAAAAACTGTAGCTTTGTATGAAGAACATATGCAAAAACTGAATGGGGTAAAGGGGAAGAGGGGTTGGGTTTTGTAAACAAAATGTAGACAGTATTTTTCTCTTTGTTTTAAAGTGTACATGTGCAAAGTCTTCAAAATCAGATAGAAAGTGCAGCATTGTATAAAGAACATGACAAAAATTAAGGGAGTGGAAAGGGGGAAAGGATTTGGGTTTTTGCAAACCAAATGTTGACAGTATTTTTTTTAAAGTATACATGTACAAAGTTCCATTGAAATTGGATTAAAAAAAATGTGGGTTTGTATAAAAATTAAGGAGTGTTAAGAAAGTGAGAGGATGGTTTTTGGATTTTTTGATCTGAAATAATTCCATGAAAAAATATCTGTATGTGCCAACTTTCATGGTGATCAATCAAGTGATGTCTAAATTTATTAGCTTCAGATATATATACCAACATACATTTTTATATACAAGATTTCATTAATGAGTCTCTTTGTGTATGTCTTTTTTAAAAGTTATAAAATTTAAAAACTATTATGACTTTGTTTGCATTTTCAACATCAAAATTCTCAACACTTAAAACAGTGTATATGATAAAGGAATCTGCAGATAAGAATAATAAAACTTACGTTGAAATATACTTCTGCATGTTCATACGCTTTAATTGCCCACATTGCTTCAATTGAGGCCTGTAACAGAAAAAAAATCCCTTAAAGTGCCAATAGTAGATAAACCTAACACATGACAGAACTTTTAACTAGCAGAAACTTCTAGATTAGATTCTTCCATATGCAGTCATTTGTTAATAGGCAAAGAACTTTTAACATTTTTATTTATTTTGTCTATCTTCTTATTTAATTTGGGTATCACAAAAATAGTCGCATAGCATGTATAGCCCATTTCATCCTTTACACTGACCATACCTGAATTGACACAAATAAATCGCGGACCATACAACTTTAAAAAGTATACAAAATTATAATTTGTGCAGTTTTCTTGCAAGCACAGAGAAGCTTTAAGATCCTTTGAAGATTAATTTTGATATAAATTGATGAATGATAGATGGTCAATGTGAATGAGAAATATAGTGTCTCATCTACTGGTAGGTATAAATTTGAAACCCGTTTCAGCAGTTTCACCCGGCAGGGGTAAGGCCGACAGTGGAGGTACCTGTATAACGAACCCTCCCATTGCCCTCCCTGCGTACTCCACCACCCAACAAAACTATCAGACACTAAGAAACCAATGCCTAGATGGAGCACCGGCCATGTTCAGTGGGGCTCCCTCTCGCCTTAGCTACTGACAGGTAGCGTAAAGTGCTAGTCAGCTGTCTTTAAAAGCAAATTCAATATGTAGTGATCATAAATCTATTGTTACATTACAGCTTTAATTCCCACAAAGTCTTATTACAGCAGTTTTAACTTGTATAGAATTGCTGCAATATCTAAATCAGCATCCACTCCACAGATAAAATCATTCTTTCTTAAATATAAGAGTAATCTTTAGTTTAGTATTTACATACAATGCATATTCTTAAAGTAAGTGTCATTATCGATGGTTGCCATTGCAATGCTGTGATTGTCATATAAGCGTTCAGTTCCCCAGTTGCTAAGCAACTTGTTTATGCAGTTTAATATTACTAGTCCTTGTGCGTGGTTCATGGTGAGTGACTGACATGTTCATGATAATTGGCCGGCCCTGCCGACTGTGAAACGTAGTTTGTTATCAGTTTCTTGAATGTGAGAAATGTCAAAACTGTCAAATTTGTGAAGTGAGTGCCATGAGTGATGGAATGGCCAGGAGATTGGTAAGGAAGTTAAATTTGGGCTGCCACTCTGTTCATGGTGAACAGCATAATGGTTGGCAGTCTCTGGTCAATGATGGATTTGGCGAGTGCAGTCGAAGAAAAGAGTTGTGAGGCCAGGAGGTTCATTATTTCTGCATTTCCCATAAATTTTATGGAGTGTTCTTTATAACATTGTAACAAGTCAATTGCAGTTTTGAAAATTGTGTCCACAATGAACACCCAAAATGCTCACTGAGGAACACACAACCAAATGGGCTTCTGGCAGGTTGACCTTTTTCACATGTGAGAAAGGAAATGAGTTCCTGGACCATATTGTGACATGATGAGACTTGAGTATTTCACATGACACCTGAGTTGAAGCAGCAGTCCATGGAATGGAAGCATGCTTCATCGCCAATTAAAAAGAAATTCAAACAAACCATGTCAAGACAACCAACCACATTTCACAATTGGAAGGGCCGGTCAATTGCCTTTAACAAGTCACTCACCCACAAGTCACACACAAGGCCTAGCAATTTTATACTGCACATACAAGTTGCTTAGCAACTGGAGAGCTGAATTCTCATGCAAGCAATGACAATTTCAGTGTAGCAACGGCAACAATTGATAACAGAACTTTTTTAAAAATATGCCTTGCGCTTTGAATGAAAATTCCCTTACTCATCAATATTTGCCATTTATGAATTTTATTTTTCAATTCTTTCAATGTTTTTATTTTTCATGCAATATCTTTCAAAGCCTCATCCAACTACATATGCCTTGTACACTCCCAACATTCTCTTCAATCACCTCCTGCCTTCCTATGACTCCCAGTCTAGCTCCTTTATCAGACTGGACCCTGCAGTAATTTCGACAAACAAATTTACAGCTACTCTTCTTTAAATGCCCTCAAACTCTTGTATTTGATACACAAAATGTGGGTCCCAGAAGAAGATGGCAACGGAGACTCAGATCGCCGAAATATCGTGTGGAAACACCTTAATTACTCAGCTAGTCTCCCGAGAATACATCCATGATAATCTTTAGAATTTTTATCTGTATCTCTAATAAGGTGTCTCTCTTAGGCACAGATCTTCATTCCATGTTGGCCTACCCAGTTAGATATTCTATCCAGGTCATCCAGCAGCTGTTCTGTCTCCTCCCGTTTTGATCGAATTAGATAACATTATGACATTTGATTTTTTTTTTACTGTAAACTATCATTCATTAGAATAATGTTTAGTAATGGTCCAGATACAATGCCCTGTGTCACACCCGTATTCACTTTCTACCTGCTTTAATACTGCATCTCTTATTATAATGCTTTACTTTCAAACTTTTAAGAATTCCTTTACCCAGCTAGTCACTTTTTCATGTACTCCAATAGTTTTCACAATATTTAATACCATTTTATGGTTCACTCTTTCATATACCTTACCAAGATCAATTGCTACACAATTAACTTGGCTGTCCTTGTCCAATTCATCTGAAGTATCTTGTGTATAGCCCACCAACTGAGATTCACATGAACATCCTTGCCTAAAGCCCTGTTGTCGATATGCACAGCAGTTTCTTTCCTCACAGACATTTCTGATGTAGTTGCATATTCTTTATCCTCGCCATCGTTTTGCCTAGAACTGATGTCAAACTAATCGGCCTATAGTTGTCAACCCTATTTGTCACCCCCTCCTGTATGAACCAGTGCTAGTATTGTTATTTTCCAGTCTGCTGTTAAGCAACATTACTCCACACCAATTTAAATAATATTTCAAGGTAAGTTACAACACTGTATCCCACTGTCTTTAATTCATCTGTAGTAATATTACCTACACCGTCCCATTTGCACTTTTTTTAGCTTTCTCAGTTCCTTCATAATTTGCTGAGGATCTATTTTGGATTTTGTAGTACGCTCATATCTACTTATATGGAGACACTCCTCTGATTTACTTTCTCTCTTCCTGTCATATCAGGTTGATAGTCCCTAATCTTCTCATTGAGCAAGACCCTTAATATCTCTGCCATTTTTATATCTTCAATAATTTCTTCTCCATCCTTATCAACAATTGTCTGATTACCTTACCCCTCAGGTTTCTAACATAGCCATAGAAATTTCTAGACGCACCATTCAATGGTCCTCATGCACCAATAATATTCATCATAAGCCCATCTTTAGCTTCCTTCTCTGCTGCTATTGTTTATTCTCTTAATTCTTTTCTGTTCTCTTCTCACCATTTGCATCAATCTCCTTACCTCCATATAATCAGGAATTTCTGTACTTATCTTAATTTTCTGTTTTGGAATAAATATTTCTTCAACCTTTTATAGTATCTCCTTGAAATCTTCCCACTTTGACTCCACTGTACTTGTACCTTAAATCCATTTACTGAAACTTCTCTTGAAATATCTCTTCATCAACTCTGAAATATGCTGCCTTTTTATAACTGTACCTACTGTACCCCTTCAATTTTGGCCATTTTTATACTTACTCCTCTACTACTGATTAGAATTGCAGCTTCTGTTTCTTGAGACCCCACATGGTTATTAACAGACTTAATTAGTAAGACCTAATATGCTTGGTCCCCTTCTGTTTTTCTCTACCAGTTGTATAAAGCCTCCTCCATTTGCTAAGATATTTGCAAATCTCTGTTCCCTAGTGTTATCAACTCTGAATATTATTATCTATTATAACATACATATTTTTAAGCTTTTCACGTGCAAGGTTCATACAAAGCTCTATAACTACCTTTAATGTTACATTGAAAGCAAAGAGGTTTATATTTTTAACACAAACTATGAAATGGATCAGATATTTTCACTCAATCCCATGTGAGAATGATCTCATGGATGTGGAGCAGTATATATAATTATTACCAAGCCAATAGCATTACTGTCTCAAAGTATAATTTAATTCCAGTGTGTAGCAAGTTTTACAATCATTGTTACTCATAGGAATCAGTACCGGATTAACCACCTCGCGCCTCCTAGGGGGGCCCCGCGCCCAGCCTAGATGGGCGAACTTTTTTTTTTTTTTGTTTAGCTCTACAATTTTCCCCCGGACGGCAAAAATGAAGGGCCTCTTCTTTACATTTGTTATGGGCCCCGCTGCGCTGTCTTAATCCGGTCCTGCAAACTGGTGACAAAAAAATTCCAAACCATTATTATGTTCACTCTCAGAAGATTTCGACTGTCGGGTTTAATAAATTCTGGATTCACGAAAACAATGATTTAAAGAATCTTCAACAACTTCTACTTATAAAATCGTTACCACGTCCCTTATCACTCAATATTATAACAGTTCTGTGACAAACTCAAATAAACATAGAAACAGTAAAAAAACACAACTTAATGCGGCGTGTATCGCTTGTTTCCTAACGAATGATGTCAGGTGCTGTGATTGGTGTTTCATTTGACGTGAGGAATAGGCTAAAAATCAGATTATATATTGATTTAAAAATATAAATCATTATTATTTCACAAAAAAATATTGGATGATATTTCCAAATTTATAAATATTATTTTCAAATAAATTCATGATTTTTTTTGTAATACCTGTCCGGTCCCCTATTATACCAATTTCATTGTTTCTATGTCAGCTATTATCCTCAAAGAAAAGACTGCAGAACTTAGTTTTTAAATAACATGCTGAAGGATGGAGATAGATGATCGAAGTGATAACTCTATATTCACAATGGGAAAAATCACAGATGTTAAAGAAACAGATGAAGTTGCTGAAACAATAATAAAGTGGGTTAGAACTGGGAAAGAGGAGGTAAATGCTAAAAATATACAGGCAGTAATAAGGGTGTTATTGGTGAACTGTAGAAGTATAATGAACAAAGTAATCGAATTTGCAAACTTAATTGAAATACAAATCTAATTTGCAAACTTAATTGAAATACACGAGCCACAAGTAATAATAAGGGTAGAGAGTTGGTTAGAAGAAGAAGTACTAGACACTGAGGTTTTCCCCGATTTTTACACAGTGTACCACAGAGATAGGGGAGCAATTGATGGAGGAGTTTTCATACTAGTTAACAAAACCTAACACAGTTCACTGGTGTTCATAGATCATGACCATGAGTTACTTGGGGTAGATTTCTGGGGTAATAAAAAAGAAAAAATCAGGGTGTTGGCTGCTTACCGCAGTGGAAGAATGGCAGATGAAGATGACGCTCTTGCGGGGAAATTAAATTCATGCTCAGATTTCAGAGGTGAGAATAGAATGGTCCTTATTGGCGGGGATTTAAATTTACCAGGTGTAAATTAAGATTAATAACATTAAGATTACATAAGATTAATAACACAAGGGAACAGAGATTTGCAAATACTCTAATAAGGAAGGAGGATTTAAACAAGTGGTCGAGCAGAACACTAGGGGACAAAATATTTTGTATATATACCTAATAAAGCCTGATGATAACCTTGTAGGTTGTCAAGTAACTCAAGGAATAAGTGATCATGATGCAGTTCTGATGGATATTAGAGGATTCAGTGAACCAGCAGCCAAAATTGAAGGGGAAAATAGATACAATTATAAAAAGGCATAGATTTCGAATTTGAAAAGATATTTCAGAAAACGTTTCAGCAAATGGAAGGAAGGCACAAGTACATTGAAGTCAAGGTGGGAAGAGTTCAAGGAGATAATAAGAAAGGGGGAAGAAAAATTTATTCCAAAACAGAAAATAAAAAGAAGTAGAGAACCTGTGTACTATAACAGGTTAAAGAGGTTGGTAAGAAGAGAACATAACAGAGGTAAGAGACATCAGGGTAGGCGGGAATATTTGAAACAATTAAACAAGGACCTAATAATAGCTAAGAAGGTGGCTAAAGATGGATTTATGAAGAGTATTGTCAGTACAGGGGGACCACTGACTGATTCATTAGAAATTTCTATAACTATGTTAGAAAACTGAGAGGAAGAGAGAGTGTTGAGACACTTTTAGATAAGGATGTACAAGAAGTTATTGAGGATTTGAAAAAGGCAGAGATTTTAAGTAACTGGTTTAGTGAGAGCATTAGGGACAATGAATCAGAAACAGGTGGTTCTGAATTGGATTACGAGCATAACAAAATAATTAGAAATGAGCAGACCATAAAATTTGAAATTCATCCTGAGGATATCATGAAGAAACTAAGAAAGCTAAAAAAACATAAAGGGGCTGGTGTAGATAATATTGCTACAGATGTCTTAAAAATAGCAGGAAGTGACATTGTACATTATCTTGAAATATTATTTAAATTGAGTCTCGATACTTGCTGCTTACCAGAGGATTGGAAAAGTGCAATAGTAGTGCCAGTACATAAAGGAGCAGCGAGAAATAGTCAAAAATTATAGGCTAATTAGCTTGACGTCAGTGGTAGGTAAATTAATGGAGAGATTGATATGCAACCACAACAGAAATACATGTGAAGAGCGTAAGTGGTTTTCAAGTAGGCAGCATGGCTTTAGGCAAGGATATTCATGTGAATCTCAGTTGTTGGGATATATGCAAGATATTTTGGATGAAATGGACAAGGGAGGTCAAATTGATAGAGTAGCACTAGATCTTTCAAAGGCTTTTGACAGAGTGAGCCATAAAATAGTAGTAAATAAGGTAAAATCTATTGGAGTGGATCAGAAAGTGATTTGCTGGATAGAAGAATTTTTGAAAGGTAGAAAACAGAAAGTTAGGATAGGAAATGCGCTATCAAAAGAAGTGGAAGTAAAAATGGAGTGCCACAGGGTAGTGTATTGAGACCATTGCTCTTTATTATTCTAATGAATAATTGTGTTGATTGTTTACTATCAGAAATTAGTTTGTTTGCAGATGACATAATGCTATAAAAAAGGATCAAGTTCCATGGTTCACGAGTTTCATGAGAGTGTCATAAGCATATTTTTGTTGCCGTTTCAACAGTAGAACATTTGTTTGAACTGATTCTCGCAACATATCATAACCATATTGTTTTTAGTGTGTCAACTCTGGATTAAATGAGTTATGCAATGGACGATTGGGCACTGTCATGCCTAATTGAGGTAAGACCTCGTTCGATATCATCAAGTCCATGTCGTCAATTAGTATCAATGGAACAGAACAAAAAAAACTACAGATTGGTCAGATTGTGAAACACAGAATAAAAGCAAAGATAATTTTATTTTAATTTAGGTTGGAATGCGTTTTTACAGATTTTTCTCCAGACCTATATTTTTTCCCCCCAAATAGAAAACATTTAATTGAATTATTTCCATCCCCCGAGCATGAGGTATGAAAAATGAATTATGTATATAAAATTTTTCTTCCTCTAACAACCTTATTCAGAATATAATAAACAATATTAAAAACAAATTAGACAAATCAGTCCACATAAAAAGAGCATTTTCTGTTTTCCTGAGTTTTCTGGACAATTTTTCCATTTTTTCTTTCTCTTAAAATCTTATTCAGACTATTACGAACATTTAAAAAATTAGCTGGATTGGTTGATAGAAAATCATTTTCTGCTTTTCCCGAATTTTCCAGGCAACTTTTCCAATATTTCTTTCTATAAAAATGTTATTTGGACTATTAAAAACATTTTAAAAAAATTGGAAAGATTGTTTGATAGAATAGCACTTTCAGTTTTTTCCGAATTTTCCGATTTTTTC
This sequence comes from Vandiemenella viatica, assembly GCA_031002005.1. Taxonomy (NCBI): domain Eukaryota; kingdom Metazoa; phylum Arthropoda; class Insecta; order Orthoptera; family Morabidae; genus Vandiemenella; species Vandiemenella viatica. The sequence goes on along the minus strand of JARYHS010013630.1, from coordinate 284,720,393 downwards.
CCTGTAAAAACCTTATTTTCACTATTAAAAACATTTAAAAAATAGGTACATCTGTACATAGAAAAAGCACTTTCAGTTTTTGATGGATTTTCCAATTTATGGACAATTTTCTTTCTCTAAAAACTTTATTCGGACTATAAATAACTTTTTTTTTTTTTTTTTAAATTAACCTAACTGGTATATAGAAAAAAAAAAGAACTATCAGTTCTTTTGCAAATATTCCGGGCTACTTTTCCAATTTTTCTTCCTCTAAAATCCTGATGAGGGCTATTAAGAACATTATAAAAAAATTACCCAAAAAAGTACTCTCCAATTTTCCATGCAAATTTTCCGAATATTTCATGGGTTTCTATGGCTGCAAAGTGAAATAAAGGGACACACATGTCTTTGGTCGAAATATGAAGACGCCCTCCATCGACCAATTTCAGCCATCATATCTTCAACACCCACATAGCTAACAAGATGACACTACCATGATGCATGTTGGGAGACTTGAGGTTAATGTCACACACAATCACCACTGGACTGCGCTAGGTAGTTTTGGATGTGGAGTGAAATATAGCGACACCACTTTCAACCATCATATCTACCACACCCCCACAGCTACCGACATGCAATCACTATTGTGAATTATGTAAGAATCCAGGTTACTGACACACACAGACACCACTGCTCTGCGCTTGGTAGTTCTGGCTGCAGTGTGAAATACAGGGAAACACACATCTTTGGTAGAAATAGGAAAAATGCCGTAAGTCAACCACCATATCTCCTACAGCCCATATCTACCGACATCTAACCATAATAGTGCACAATGGGAGACTTGATGCTACTTCCACACACAAACACCAGTGATCTGCACTATGTAGTTGTGGCAGCAAAGTGAAATATACGGACACACATGTCTTTGGTCGAAATATGAAAATTTCATTGATCAACAACTTTCAACCACCATATCTCACATCCCACAGCTACTGAAATTCGCCCAACGTTGTGCATTATCGATGAATTTATGCTACTACAACACACGGACAGTGATCTGTGCTGGATACTTTTGGCTAAAAAGTGATACTTAGGAACACACGTCTTTGGTTGAAATGTGAAAGTGCCCCAGGTCGAACACTTTCAACCATCATATCTTCAACTCCCCCATAGCTAATAAACATCAATGGTCTATGCTATGTAGTTGTGGCAGGAAAGAGAAGTACAGGGACACACAAGCCTACAATCAAAATATGAAAAAGCCCAACATCGACCACCTTTAACCACCATATCTCCCACATCCCCATAGCTAACGGCATTCGGCCAATGTTGTGCAAGATACTCCATGTTACTACCACACACAAACACCGGTGATCTGTGCTATGTAGTGGAAGCTGAAAAGTGAAATATAGGGAAACAAGACGCTAAGTAGTGGAAAGGAATCAAATTAGGATAGGGAAATGAGCCACCACTTACCTTTAAATGATGGATGTGGGGCGCAAATACACAGAAAAGACACAAACACAAATAATAAAGAAAGTTTCGGGATAAACCTCACAGAAAGACCCGAGTCTTTCTGTGAGGCAGTCTCCAGCCACACCCACCTCTCATAATGTTCTCCCGTTGACGAAGGGTTTATTCCGAAAATTTCTTTATTATTTGTGTTTGTGTCTTTTCTGTGTGTTCGGGCCCCTCATCCATCATCTAAAGGTAAGTGGTGGCTCATTTTCCTATCCTAATTTGATATATATATGAAATGGGAAAATGAGTTCACAGTTGAATTAAGTTGTATGTTGTTGAAGAGAGACAACAACGAGCTTTCGGCGGCTGGCTCTGCCGCCATCTTCAGGTTAGATGTGTGCTGCAGGGAGTACCAGCGCTGCACTGACAGTGTCTGGCCTCCGCGCGCCCTAATAGGGCCTGGCTTCTCCCCTCCCCTCACTCCGTCCCGCGGCTGCCGTCTTGCGCTCGTCGTTGATTGGCTGGTGGGGCGTCGGTCCCAGCCAACCCCGGAGGGCCGTAAACACTTCCCGTCGGCGCCCGCCTACCTCTCTGTTTGCAGGGTGAATGTTTCAGAAGGGACAGAGCCGGCTTCCACGCATCACTGAGCCATAAACCCGTGTCCCTGTTGACTGTGTTGTTGTTCAGCCGTATTTCTATCGCTTCCTTGATGACTGACTCCCAATATAAGGAACACTTGGCCAGCACCTTTACGTTGCCGAAGTCCATCTTGTGGCCGTTTTCAATAACATGCTGGGCGACCGCTGATTTATCTATCTGGAACATGCGGATGTTGCGTTCTTGTTCTGCCACCCGAGCCTTGATGGTCCGGATCGTCTGACCAATGTAATTCTTGCCGCACTGGCAAGGTATGCTATAAACCCCTGGAGTCGTCAAACCCAAGTCATCCTTCACAGGCCGGAGGTAGTCCCGAATCTTGGGAGGCGGACGAAATACGCTCTTGATTCCATACCGGGCCAAAATCCTGCCTATTTTTCCCAAGATGTTGCCTGAGTATGGAATAAAAGCCAGGGCTTCGGGCTGAACATCTGGGTCAACAGGGCGTTTGTGCGCCTTTCTTCTAATCGACCACTCTATTGCACGTTCGGAATAACCATTCCTCCTGAAAGTATTGCGAAGATGTTCGAGCTCAGACGGCAGGGATTGCGCGTCGGAAATTTTCCTGGCGCTGTGCACCAACGTCTGCAGCACTGTGGTCTTCTGTGCTGGGTGGTGGAAGCTTGTAGCATGTAAATAGCGGTCTGTGTGTGTAGGTTTTCGGTACACACTATGTGAAAGGCTTCCATCTGCTGCAGACGTTGGTGCACAGGGCCAGGAAAATTTCCGACGCGCAGTCCCTGCCGTCTGAGCTCGAACATCTTCGCAATACTTTCAGGAGGAATGGTTATTCCGAATGTGCAATAGAGCGGTCGATTAGAAGAAAGGCGCACAAACGCCCTATTGACCCAGATGTTCAGCCCGAAGCCCTGGCTTTTATTCCATACTCAGGCAACATCTTGGGAAAAATAGGCAGGATTTTGGCCCGGTATGGAATCAAGAGCGTATTTCGTCCGCCTCCCAAGATTCGGGACTACCTCCGGCCTGTGAAGGATGACTTGGGTTTGACGACTCCAGGGGTTTATAGCATACCTTGCCAGTGCGGCAAGAATTACATTGGTCAGACGATCCGGACCATCAAGGCTCGGGTGGCAGAACAAGAACGCAACATCCGCATGTTCCAGATAGATAAATCAGCGGTCGCCCAGCATGTTATTGAAAACGGCCACAAGATGGACTTCGGCAACGTAAAGGTGCTGGCCAAGTGTTCCTTATATTGGGAGTCAGTCATCAAGGAAGCGATAGAAATACGGCTGAACAACAACACAGTCAACAGGGACACGGGTTTATGGCTCAGTGATGCGTGGAAGCCGGCTCTGTCCCTTCTGAAACATTCACCCTGCAAACAGAGAGGTAGGCGGGCGCCAACGGGAAGTGTTTACGGCCCTCCGGGGTTGGCTGGGACCGACGCCCCACCAGCCAATCAACGACGAGCGCAAGACGGCAGCCGCGGGACGGAGTGAGGGGAGGGGAGAGGCCAGGCCTTATTAGGGCGCGCGGAGGCCAGACACTGTCAGTGCAGCGCTGGTACTCCCTGCAGCACACATCTAACCTGAAGATGGCGGCAGAGCCAGCCGCCGAAAGCTCGTTGTTGTCTCTCTTCAACAACATACGGCGGAAAACCCGCGAAGACTATATTTCATCGATACGCCGTGAAAGCCTTCGTTCTCACATTGAATTAAGTTGTTTCTCATAGGTGAATTCATTCAGTAATCACATGTTTATTCTCCTGAGAGTATCTTTGTAGTTTTTTCAAGATTTTTTACAGATGAGACTTTTTAAGACATGCAAGTGTGATTTGCAAAGAGCACCATAATTTTACAATCACTTAAAATGTATGGGCAGATTATGTATGTATACTAGGAATGGCAGAAGACCAATACTTTATCCTTAAAAGAACCATGATTAACTATTCTTCATTTGGAGTTTATGAGATTTCCTGTATTTACAGCTTTCGCAAAATGTTCTATATTTTCTAAATATTATCTATTTACCTATCATTACATCCATAGTGACCTAATTTACCTAAGAGATTAAACTTAATTCAACTGTGAACTTCCATACACACTTACTTTCCCATTTCATGATTTTATAAATTAATTTTTTTCAGTACATTTCATCACCCAGCTACCTTTACCTTTCTTGAATTTTAATAATCTTAATTGTTTTTTGGTAAACTGTCCATCACATTTTATTCAAATCTACGACTATCTTACCTAAAAAAGGAAATTTTACCACTATCTTATACATGAAATCAAGCTAACTTGTGGTCATAGTCATTTCTTCCCTTTGATATTTTACTATTAACTATTCTACAAATATCCGTCCAAATGTCATTACCAATATATGCAATATAAATTCACAGACTCTTCACCCGTCTCCTGTAGACAAATGGGTTCCAAAACAGCACCTGTATTATATCAGTTATAGTTTGTGTTCTGCAGTAATTTTCTCAAATAAATCTAGCTGCTCTCTGTTGCACCCCTTCCAACCCCTGAATTTGATACCCAAAATATAGATTCGATACCATTCCACCATATTTAAGCAATCGTCTGATCAAGATTTTGTAATCCAATTTCTTTAGTACCCTGGTACATCTCATCACCTTCTCCAACAACTGAAGGACTTTGAAACTACTTGCCACTTTGTTTTAGTAATAAATGTTATGGAAATATAATTAGAGGTTAGGTCTCCAACAAGCAATTCCTTCTTCATACAACCACCATAGAAACCTTCTACCTCCCCCCCCCTCTTTTTCCCATCCCCTTTTGTACCTCTTGTTCCTTTGTCCATCCAAAATGCTTCCTTCCTTTTTCTCTTCTTTTGCTTCTTCTTACTGCCTTCAGAATTAATGCTGCTTACATTTCCACTGCTATCAAATTAAGTGTGATTTGCTAAGGCACTCAAATAGTTACACATGGAAATATTGCTTTCTGTATGCGTATTACACTGGCTGCAAGTCAGGAGGGCTCTAATTGATGGTGGCCATGAGCACAATGCTCCCTGCTATGCTACTAGCTAACATCTGTTTTATCTCTTTAGGCTGGAAGTTACATTTGTGATTTTCTCATTAGAGATTTTCATCAGCTGTTCTACCCTTTCCAAATGTTTTCTTCTCTTTTTTGTGTTCTACAAACTTTCTCTGTTATTGCTTTGGCTTCCTAAACATTTATTTCCTGTAAATTTTCAGTTTTGTCAGTATATTCCTCTGCTCATTTTTCTTCATTTTTCAGCTTGTAACTTTCAGTTCCATTTTTAATACACAACTTATGGGACGAAGGCCAGAGCCTTTGACTGATTTCTGGCTCCACTGGGCATTTCTTTGCCCTGTTTTCAGTGCCTTCTCTAGCAACAGGTCAGGATATCCATTCCTCTTGAAGGTAAGGCAGAGATTTTAAAGTTCTGACAGCAGGCTATCAATGTCAAAAATTGCTCTCATTATGTGCACTAACATCTATGACATGGTGTTCCTCTGTGAAGGGTGGTGAAAGCTCTTTGCATATAAATAGCGTTCCATGTGTGTTTTTTTTTTTTTTTTTTTTTTTTTTTTTTTTTTTACATACTGTTTGATAGGGTTTAATCTTGCCTCCGTTGGATAAGAGTGTCAAGGAAAGGTAAGCTGCCATTCTTCTCTAGTTCCGTCATGAATCAGATGTTCAGGTGAATTCTGTTGAGGTGGTCCAGAAATTCATAAACACTGTGGATACCATGTAGCCGAATGACAAATGCGTCATCTATATAATGGTAGGAGACCCATCAATCGCTTTATCCTCAAATACTCCATGAACAGATTGGCCACTACAGGTGACAATGGTGATCCCACTGCTACACCATCCGTCTGCTCGTAGAATCTCCCATCGTAGTTGAAATAAGTGGAAGAAAAAGCCAACTTTAAGTTGGGTTTAAAAATGCAGCATAACAGCAGATCATGTCTTTAATGGGAACAGCTGCAGGAACTGGAGCAAAGTTGAGCCCATTGAATAAAACTAATTCGTTTGCTTCATCAAGCTGTATTTCCATGAAATTGACTAGTGTGCGTTTGGAATTCAGTTCTTCTGTTGGATGCTACGTGTGGGACAGATGGTTGAATTTGGGCCGATGTTCTTTCGTACTCCAGGATTCCCTATGCTGATGTAATTGCATCCACCCAATACCAAGAGGTCGGTGATGGTATGGCTATAAGATTCAAATGGTAGAGCCATAATTCTTGGGTGTTATCATCAAGTGCACAACGGGTATAGTGAACGCATTTTCAGAGGAGTGCTAAACTAGTACATTGCAGAATATGGTTAGCTTTTGTGTTGTCAATGTAATGGCCAGCCATACAGAAGTGAGGTACAATGTCGAAATCCTCACATCTCAGTAAGAAGGCTAAGGAGCTAGCTTTTTTTTTCTTGCATAACTTCTTCAGATGCCTTACTTGCAGGTTCATCTCCTCTCTGAAGTATTTGATGTGTGAACAAAGGTTTTCCAAGCATGTCACTGGAATATAATCTTCACGTGTTCTCCACCATAGCTCTGGTTGTCACAGCGATAACGCTAGATCTGAAGATGGTGGCAGAGCTCACCACTGAAAGCTCGTCTTCTTCAACATCATAAGGAAGAGAACCCATGAAGATTGTTCATACATCAATTAATTCTTCACAGTCACTTACACCACTTTTAACTAACAAAACATATCTTACTTTGTCTTGTTCACATTCATCTGTTATCTATCCAGTATCTTCTCCTTGGAGCTTATTTAAATTTGTTCGTGCCTTTTGTTTCTAATTTTCCGGAATTTTCCTTATCTCATCTGCCATTTTATCAGCAGTTTTTGTTTTCTTTTGATACTCTTATTTCCTCTTGACACAATTTTCTCATTAATTTCGCAGGTGTTTTAATTCTTTTCATTTCTTATTTTTCTTTCAACATTCTTTTACCCATTTCTTCTGTCTTTTGTTGACTTTCAGCAGGGTTCCCACTCTTTTATCAAAAGAAAAATTAAGACCTTTATAAGGCTTTTTAAGGCAATTTTTCATATTTTTAAGGCTATATTTAACATATATTAAAATGTTATGAAAAACTAATATGCAACTTATAGCAAATAAATTAAAATATGCATGTTAAGATTATGATGAAATAAACTTGAATTGAGTTTATAAATAAACAAATAATAAATTTCTAAAAATTTACTTTTGTTGTCACACAATACAGTGAATATTGAAACTTTTCCCCTTTTCATACATTAAACATATATATATATATATATATATATATATATATATATATATATAAAAATACTATCCCCCAGAAAACTGACACAAGGGCAAAAAGAAACATTACCACCTTAGTAATAAGAATTACTAATATATAAATATATATTTTAACTTAATTTGTTTTTATACATTATAGCACATTAGAAGTTACATCAGAGAAAGACTGGCAAATTGTCAGCTCAGTTACTTATTAGATTTCAGGTATAATGTTGAATGAGACTCACCCCCCCCCTTTTTTTTTTTTGAAAGCTACATGTAAAAGACCTGTTAAAGATGAAACATTTTCCATATGTTTAAGAAATAGGTTAACTCAAAGTAAATCACACAAAAAATTAAATCACTTTGAGTTACAGCAGTAGTTTCTATTGGGCATACTGGATCAAATATTTTCTTGTATGAGTAAAGTTTACTTACCAGATGAGCTACAACATGTTATAAGGGTAAACACAAAACATACTGGTAAGAGTTGTTAATATGTATGCAGGTTAAATAAAAAATATACACTATTTTAAATGATATTTTTTTATTTTCACATTTTTAAAAACAAAGGTCAATTCTCTTTTAAATCTTTCAATAGAGCCTTAATTTTACATTCAAAATCCTCAAATTCAGCTTTTTTTAATTTTAGCGGTTCGTCGAAAACTATTGGACTGTGTGATTTACTTAACATCCCCTATAACCTCAGCTTTATCTGCTAGTTTATCAGCATTATCTTCAAGATCTTTAATTGCAGTTTCTAGATGTGCCTTTTTATACTTCAAATCATCTAAAATAGATTTGCGTTTCACTCCCTGTATTCTTTGCATTTTTTTTCTCTTCCAGGTACGCATTATACTTTTGACGAACCATGGCTGCATACATCCTTAACTCCTTAGTTACTAACAACTTATTTTTGCTGTTTTTGAAATATTGACTGACTAATCTTTGAGCCACTAAAGACTCTTCTTTTAAATTTTCAACTTCCAACTGCTTGTTCACAGAGAAGCCTCATTCAACATCTGCTTGTCCATGTGATAACAGCAACAATATTTGTACTACTTTGTGTACTCTGTTATAATCTTCTTTGCCTAGATACTTCTCTAAAAAATATCTAATCGTGAATGCTCATCATGTGGATTAAATGAGCTGAAGTGGTTCGAAGCATTTAAGGCAACTTGAGATAAAAAAAACTGTGATACTGTATAAGAATTCCATCATAGTCTCCTTCTCCAATTATATTTATTTTTGACAAGTGAATCAGAAGATATTTCATCTTTTCATAACAGTTGCTACTATTTAGTGCCATCTGTCTAGGATCAAGGCAAGTCATACTTCTGACAACTCTATAATTCATAGGAGATTTGTCCAGTAAGTGTTTAATCATAGTAAAAATGAAGTCTTTGACTTCCATTTTCATCTCAAAAACTTCTTTTTAAACATAATATATTAAATGTACACTTTCTCAAAGTAAATCACACAAAAAATTAAATAAATTAGTGAATGTAAATTAATCTGTAATATACAATAAAACAATATATACATAAGAAACTGGTGAGAAATTGCCAAGAAATGTAAGACGCAGGCATGTACGAAGCAGAACTACATAAGAGAGGATCTGTGTAAAGACTCTACTACTTGCTTGAAATATAAGCCCTTGGACTCACGAGTCGCCAGGATAGTGAAATTTATTACGCTGCATCTCGGTGTTAAAAAAAAAAAAAAAAATCAGGCTTTTTCAAAGATTTTGAGCAAATTTTATGGCCTTTTAAGGGCCCTTAAAAATCAAAATGAAAATTAAGGCCTTTTTAAGGCCCATGGGAGCCCTGTTCAGTATGTTGATGCATCATCGTAAGTATCAGTTGGGCAAGGTTTTTATCCTTTTCTCAAGTATCATTTGTTCTATCTAGTTCAGGTGACAATGCATTTTCTACCAAATGCTGTCCTCCCTCTTTATCATTACTTTCATTATCCAATTCATTAGCTCTTTCACCATTGTCATGACTGCTTAATTCAGTTTGAACCTGGCAAACATTATCACTGCTTTCATCCTGGTTTACATCTTTAACATGGAAACTGATAAACCCCGAGTTATCAGTTTCTCAAGCAGAATAATTAATTTCATCTTTACGTAAACTACTTCAACATTGGTATAAATATATTCATGAAAATAACACATCACAAATACTCCTCCTCCTTCCCAACATTTCGACCCAGCCTAAGGCCATCTTCAGGGGACTTAGCCTTCTGCTGAGCACATTTTGCAGTTTCTGCACATGAAACACAAAACCAACAACAAAAATCCACTCAACGCAGCACTGGAATCGAAACAAACCATGTGCATGTAAACATGGAATCACCAACTACTTACATCCCCAAGGAAGTAAACAGATTATGGTACTTGCAAAATGTGTGTCGCTAATCCTGAAGCTTGTAGATCAGCACTATTGCATTAGAAGTTCCAGTCATTTCAGATGGTATGCTACCAAGGTAATTACCATCCTTTATCTTGAAGTAGGGTCGCCAAATGTGAGCTTATCTGGTGTTGGTAGCCAAACGTGAGCCATCCAATTATCATGGAAATGGTCAGCCAACTATGAATTAACCACTGCCTTAGTGAATGATTGCATGTTATTTAGACAAGAACGGCCAAATTCTCCTCATTTGACATATGCAAGCCATTAGCTCAGATAGTTTTAATTGCGATTTTCTGGAATATAACCACCAAACAACTTTAGAGGTATTATGACAATGTTTGGAAATGAAAAAACTCACTGTTCTGGTCGAAAAGTACTGAATTTAATCAACACTGTTCGTCGAAAAAACTTTTAAAACACATGTGTTACATTCAGACAAGTTTCAAATACATCTCACAATCTATTTTAGCTTGTACACAGAACCAGGTGGCACGACACATTCACTGCCTCACACCCTGCCACGCTACAATGCAGGTGCCCAACCAACAATCACTGTCCGTCCAGCTGAGCTGGCCAGCATCAAGGATTGTTGATTAAATATGATGACACTATGCTACCCCATTTACTAAAGAAACTACACCCTGTGGAAACTGAATAATAATACATATCAAGTTAGAAACATTAATACATTTATTCAGGATACTTATAACAAATAATGCAACATAATTTGATATTAATAATAAAAGTAAATTAATACTAAAAATATCATTTAGTAAAAACTATGATTGGGGTGTCAGTGATAATGTTACAACATCTCCAGAAAATATATCCCTAGTAACTCATTATGTTCTATGAGGTCTGTTAGTCTTTGCTATGAACTATGAATATTCCTCCATTGATTACTCTTCTATCCAGGGGCGGATCCAGGATTTTGGTTTTGGGGGGGGGGGGGGGCTTGAGCAGACTTTGGTTTGGGGGTGGCTTGGCTTGAGTGAATTTTGTCTCAGAGGGCTTGCCTTCAGTGGATTTTGGTTTTGGGGGGGGGGCCTTGAGTTGGCCATGGGGTAGTCTTTATAGCCTCCTCTGGCCTCAAATCCGTAGAGCTAAAAAAAAAAAAAGTCTCAAAAATCTCAAAAGTACAATGTCGGGGGTGGACCCAGGTACTTTTGGGGGGGCTTGAGCCCCCTAGCCCCCCCCCCTGGATCCGCCCCTGCTTCTATCTATACAGTATACTTTATAAACATCTGGGAAAAAACCCTAATTGTCTAACTCTCCTTCCTTTTACCAAGACCTGTGGTTTATCTCTAGTAAGTTACTAAACTGTTTTAGTCTGTTCATTATACTCCTACAGAAACAATCTGATAACTTTTTTGTCATATTATCAGCTTCTTTGTTGCAAACCCCCCCCCCCCTTTTTTACTGCCTGATCAGCTTCAACTACTCCTACAGTAGGGAAGAGACAGGTAAAGTGGCCATGGCAGTCAAAGCAGCTAAAGAGGTTTTGAGGGCCACCGGGTGATATCATCGCGCACAGAAAATCATAACCTCTTCCACTTAGTGCTCTTAGTAACCTAGAGAGGCGCTATCTGATTAGCTTGTCCTCTAGAGGTTATTAGAATATTAAGCGCGAAGCAGACGTGAGAGGGCCGATCTGCGACGTTGCCAAAGCTCAAGAGAGGACTGCTAAAGCGTGTGATACTAGCCTTAGAACTGTACTGCGAATAGTCAAACGTGGTAACGTCGCATATTCTATGTAAACCCTATCTCTCTCTCTCTCTCTCTGCGCGAGCCGCCATCGTTTGTGACGTGCCCTATAGTAACCCCATAATAAATGGAAGTGGGCTCCCATTTTTCTTTAGCTAAAAACCAAGAAAGCTCCTCCATCCCACTCTTTGTGGTATACTGAGTCTCCTTCACCATATTCCTCACTCTCTCGACTATTTCTATCAATACTATTTACTTAACTCCCCACTATCACTCCCTATCCTACTTAGTGGTCACTGATTCTATATCCTCTAATACCTGCCAAAATGCTGCACTAGTTAACAAAAAAAGAACGTATGATCTAATTGGTTGTACCTTACTGACCATGCAGAAGTGGTACTTCACCTACCCCATGGCTACTATCTAGCAGCACTGAACTGATAACTGCCAGTCCATTGACCAGTGCCAATGGATTCACACCTGATGGAGACAGCAGAGCTAGCAGTAAAAATATCACATTTTTTCCAATACAATCTGGTGGTTTAACCATGAAAATTCATTATATTTTAAAGGAAATGTCCTAACAGTCATGATTTGAAAATCTCGTCAGAGAAAACAAATTTATGGCACTCAAAGGAAATGAACCAATCCAGGCTAAGATTGTTGCTAATTATATAATCTATACTAATAAAATGCTAATCTTGGTCGTAATGTAGCCATGACTGTTGCGCTGTGATGTCAGGCTTTCCACCTAACAACAGTCAGAGATACAGTTTGAGGTTGTACACATTATTTAATGACAGTTCTATTTAGCTATGCATCAGCAAAGAAATGAATTGTCAGAGCGCTGAAAGAAAAGTATGTATTTTGTTTATATTGTTTATATGAATGTACTGTTACTGAAATCATTATTTTGTTTGAACGAAAGTAGATCCATATTGATCATGACCTATGCAGCCTAGATTACAATAATTGAAACTAATATTAGGTGTCATAATGTAAGTAATTTTATTTTTAATTTTCTTTGCTTATACCGATGGTTTCAGCTGCATATAACTGTGTCAACCATTCAAACATTATAATATCAGTCTGAATCATGGATAACAAAAAAGAAAGGTGTAAGAACCCACGAAGATTTTGGATTAAGTTTATATCACAATTCATTATTATCACTAAAATGGAGTAATTCGTGCATGATTGAAGCATTGATTTTCTAGCATTAATTTTAGTGGATTTTGTGGTTAGGTTGCAATCCAACCTGGATCAGGATGACAACTGAAACTTTTTGTTACAGCACAAGGCACGAAGAATTGCATTGAGCTTTCTTTTATAAAAATTCTTTTTAGTTAATCAACTGTGAAGACATTTACCATTGCTCAGGCTTTTTATACCAGCCTCACCACTAACCAACTGTTCACCAGGATGGACAGCCATATGCAAACAGTTTATACTGGTAATGTAGACAATCCCGTTCACACAACTGTTAACAATCTCAACATCTGTTTTACAGTTAGAGCTGACAAGAGTTTATCCTTATACTACTACCCCTTCAGAACTCCACAGATGGAAACTAGTCTACAGCTTAGGGAGCGTGCACAAACCACGTAACTCCATTTTGGCCTCCTGTGAACCCCCCCTCCCCTCCACGTAGCCCTACGTGGTTTTTGCCTTTACCCTCCCCCCCCCCCCACCTAGCTTTTTTATCCCTTTTGTTTCCAGAAGACATTTTGTACTGTTTTCTCTTGTCAGACTATTGTAAATTACATACAGAGATAATTAACTCAAGAAAATCAATATTAACATGCTGTTGTGTGTTTTGTTTCTCGTTTTAACTGTCAAAAATGTTATGAAAGGAAAGCTACGTAGCCTGGCTCGGAAACCCCTCCTCCCACGTAGCTCAGCGTAGCCTTCCAGCCAACCCCTCCCCCCCCTGGACCGAGCCACGTAGTTTGTGCACGCCCCCTTAACACCAAGCATTTCCGTTTTCAACCACCATTAAGATCCCACCATCAAACATATCACTCATGTTGTTATAAATATACAATTTATTTATACTTTAGATATTCTACTTTCTACAACTTTCAATGATCAACTTCCCCCTCCCAACACTGCCATCCACACTCTTCTAATGTTGTTCACTTATGGCTTCAGTCACATGGTAAGTCACAGGCTGTACAAATCTCATCTCCTTGCCATGTATCACCTCTAAGATAACTAAGGTTTTTACTGAAAAGTATGTTCATGTTTTGTGTGTGTGTGTGTGTTTTTGTTGTGGCTCAACTGTCTCTATTTGTGGCGAGTGCTGGATTAATATCCCTATCCTTCTTTCTTATATTTATAATTTACTAGCTTTGCCCGGCATGCATTGCCTATTTTTCTTTCTAAGTGGGTACACATATGTAAAGCAGACACATTTGCATGTACAAAATAAGTTAGTATATGGGTTTTTGTGCATAAATTAAATTGGAAAAAGTTTATTCAGTGCTTTCAGTTTTCTGAAAAAGAAGAGTACCCACCGTTGATTGGGGGCAGGAGAAGAAAATTCTGATTTTTTTCCCTATTGATCGGATTGTAATAAACATTCTCCATTACCATCCACTTTGGCAGATTTCCCTACCATTTTATACATGAAAAGTTGCACTTATAAACATGTCCTAACAGGGGTGAAGATGGAGAGTGGATGCAGTTTTGTAAACTAAATGTAAACATTATTTTCACTTATTTTAAACCATATGTGTGCAAAGTTCCTTCAATATTGAATAGAAACTGTAGATTTGTGTGCCATCACAAAAACTTTAAAATAATTTTTAAAATTCAAGTTTGAATTTCTTGGTCAGCAATTGTTTTATTGGAATTGGTTCAACACAGTCTGACAGGAAATGTTATGTGCTCTAAGAAATAGCCATCTACTTTGGCTAATTTTCTCACCATTTGCAAAAAGTCTTAATGGTTTCCAGTGTAAATTTCGCATAAGTAGGGTGGGGAAAAGTGGGTGGGTTTTTGAAAACCAAATGTAGACAGATTTTGATCTTTGTTTTAATGTATTCATGTGCAAAGTGCTATCAAAATTGAATAAAGACTGAGTTTGTGAAGAACATTCGAAATTAAGAGGGGAGAGGGTACAGGGGGAGAGTTTTGGATATGGCAAACTAAATGTAGACAGTATTTTTCTCCTTGTTTTAAAATATACGTGTGCAAAGTTCTACCGAAATCGGATAAAAATTGTGGGTTTCAATAAAGATCATCGGAAATTAATAGGGGAGGGCATAAAGGAGGGGGGAGGGTTTTGTAAACCAAATGTAGACAGTAGTTTTAAAGTATACGTCTGCAAAGCTCCATCAAAATCAAATAAAAACTGAAGCTTTGTATAAAGAACATTGACAAAAATTAACTGGGTGGAAAGAGTGAGAAGGGTTGGATTTTTAAAATCAAATATACAGTACTTTTCTGTTTGTTTTAATGTATACATGTGCAGAGGAACATTGAAATCGGATTAAATCAGTGGGAATGTATACAGAACATTTAACTTATTTTTATTTTTACCTATGGCTTTACGCCTCGTTGATGTGGAGGTCATTAAAGGTGGGTAGGGACTGGGAACAAGGAATGGGAAGGAATTCGGCCATGACCTTTTGAAGGAAGCATACCGGCATTTGGGGAAACCATGGAAAGCCCAAATCTTGATGACCGGAAGGGGATTCAAACCGGTGCCCTCCCGAATGCGAGGCGAGAGCGTTAACCGCTCACCCACCATGCTTGGTAAGAACGTTTACAAAAATAAAGGGGTGGGAAGCGTGATAAAGGTAGGGTTTCTGAAAACAAAATGTAGACACTATTTTGCTGTTGGTTTTAAAGAATACGAGTGCAAAGTTCCATCAATATTGGATAAAATCTGTGGGTATGTGTAAAGAACATTGAACAAAAATTAAGGGGGTGAAAAGGGGGAGAGGGGTTGGGTTTTCGCAAACCAAATGTATACAGTATTTTTCTGTATACGTCTGAAAAGTTCCGTCGATATTGGATAAAAATTGTGGGTGTGTATAAAAAAATGGTAAAAATTATGGTGTAGAAAGGGGGAGGGTTTCTGAAAACCAAATCTTGACAGTATTTTTCTGTTTATTTTGAAGTATACATGTGCAAAGTTCCATCAAAATCAGCTTAAAAAAATTAGGGTTCATATAAAATTAAGGGTTGTAAAGGGGACACAATTTACTTTTTCATTAGTTAGTCATGATCTTGTCCTCTATTAAGTAAAGTAGTAACAAGAAATTCAAAATCATTCCATTCAGAAGAAAGCAGTTTATCAGTTTATAGTATGATACCTTTCCCCATATATTAACTGACCAACTTACAGGTGACTGCTAGTAACTAAAACTCTGCAGGTGATGAAGAGAACTGAAAAAACGAATGTGAAAAGATACAACCCTTGCAGTAAAAATTAAAGTACAATAATTTCTATCAGGCTTAATTATTTACCAGGTCTCATTGGTAGCATTTCACACATATCTTAAGTATTGAGCCTATCCTGGTTCAATCAAGTTACAATAATTCCTGGGTAAAAAACAAGTTATTTATTCCCACAAAGCAACAATAACACAAGGACTCAGCAAATTTGAGTCATCTAGCCTCACTCCAGTTCAAAGCACATAAGCCACAAGAAGTGTCTCCATCAAGCCAAACAATCGAGTGGAAAGTTTAGGTATTCAGTCCCTGCAGGAAGTTGGGTTGGTAAGCAAATCAGTGCACGACTGTCACCAATACATTTTAAGCTTCACGTTCCTTAGAGTTAATAATGGATGGCAATAATGTTAAATTCTCCAGAGTTAAAATAGTCTTACAAAAAAACTCCAGGTGGGAACAGCCTTGATATCCTGAAAAAGTGATTTGCCAACAGTAGAACATTAAAAGGAGTTTGTACCATTCACTACTAGGCAAATGACAAGCATGAAGAAACTGAAGAGATTGGCAAGATTAATTGAAGCATTATTGGACCAAGTGAGTACACTATAAAGAGGTAGGCTGCTTTCTAGTAAATTCTGGCAATCTGTTTCATTTCTGCAGGAAGCCTGAATGAAGTTGGATTGATAATAAACAAGAACATTACTGATAACAATTCTGTGCTTGAAGATAGCTCGTTTGATTATAAATGTTTTGAAAAGGTACAAAGTAAGATTGTGCAGGTAAATGCTCCCATTTCGACAGTGGCGGATCTAGGTTGCCGCTCGTGACAGTAGAGTTAAAAAAACAAAAATTGCCATAGCAATAATTTGCGATTTAACCGCCTCTAAATATGATTTTGGCGGCCCCTTAAGTTGCCGCCCAGAGCACATGCCTCTGGTTTGTCCCCCCTCCCTCCCCCTAGATCCAGCACTGCATTTCAAGGAGATAGAGGCCTTTTACAATAACCTAAATGAAACGTGTGTGTGTGTGTGGGGGGGGGGGGGGGGATGACTGTTGCTTTAAAGTAGTTATTGGTCATTAATGGAAAGGTCAGCACCTGAGAACAGGGTGACTCAGCATTGAGCAACATAAGGATTGATTAGAGAAATAATAGAATGACTGGTGTATCCTGTCTGATACTCAAAAATGTGTATCATGAACATTTTTTTTTTTTTTTTTTAAAGAAACATACTTCTAAAAAATGGTCACGGAGAAGCATTAAAATAGGAATGATTTTATTCTTTGAAATAATTATAACATTGTAAAAGCTTCTCATTTCTAAACAGGTATAACACTGGCCGCAGTCCTAGACTGGAGAGAGCAAGGATTGAAATAAATGTAAGAGTAGAAAGAAATAAGCTCAATAGGAAGATCAAAATTATCAATCTTAAAGACCAGGAGAAAAATATAGATGTATTTCAACAGATGCTCCACAGAAATCTCAGGGAAACCAACGAACAAGAGCTGGCAACAGTGTCAGTCATGAGTACACAAGAAGTGGGTGGCTTCTGTCATAACATCCAAGAAAACAAAGTACATTATAAAATAAGAGGCCTATTAAAAATGGGGAAGGAAATGAATATTGATCCAATTGTGATATGATTGAGTATATAATTGAGGAAAGAAATGAAGGCCGATATAAAGATGAACAATAAGGACATTAAAGGACAATGTATAGAAGAAAACAGATTCAAAGAGAAGAAATGAATCCTCATACTCGATGAGAAGCAGATCATAGCAACTGATGGAAGCAATGGCAGAATTACTAACAAAGAGAAAATTTAAGTATTTAATCAGGAGGATTTACAGTAATCAATATGGCAGCATAGAGGAAATTCAAATATTCCACCACCTCTCTAATGTGTCCAAAGTACCAGACTTCTCTCTGAGGTCTGATATGCTACCGATGGCATGACAGAAGGAATTATGGCAGCAACTGTCTCTCTGTTGATATTCTGGTGCTAGCTGGTGAGAAAACTATCAATCCCTTGACTAAACATTCTCTTGGGTGCGCAGACTTCCGCGGTCGTTGTCAATGTAATCTTGGTTGTCCGGGTTGAATGATGGCAGAAACGTTAGGTTTCAACAAATTGACGCGGTTCAACCCGGACAACCAAGATTACATAAACATTCTCTTCTTGCTTACACAATGCACCAGTCTCATCAGCATAGAATAAAACAGATAATTCTGCTATACACAAAAAAAGGAAGTCTCTGTACAACGTTTTTATGTAGATATTTGTTTGAGATGAATCAGCTCCATCCTTTATTCTACCCATATTCCACAGCAGCTTTAGCAAAATTGACCACATTCTTAACCTACAAGAACTAATTAGCTAAAAAAAAAAAAAAAAAAAAGATGCCAGTTTGTGAAGTTTTTGTGGATTTCAAAAAGATTTAGTAAATCACAAATCTGCCCTGGAAACATCAGCTGAAGATAGCATGAACACAACTTATATCAGAGTGCTTCATAACATCTACAGCAAAAGGTTAAATAACTTAAGATTTGCTGATGATATTGTCCTCTTGGCCAAGGACATTAATGAACTCCAATGTTTGATAACCGATTTGGCTTTTACAAATAAAAGTTGTCTCTAACACATGAGTCACAGTGGGGAGTATACAAATAAATATTTTACCTTTAGAAAATGTCAGCGAGTACATTTAACTTGATCAGCTTGTAAATAAGAGGAGATTTTATTTGGCATATGGTTTTACACTTCATCAATGTTGAAGTCATTAGAGGTGGAAAAGGACTGAGGTCAAAGAATGGAAAGGGTTTCTGGCATGGCCGTTTGAAGGAACCATCCCAGCATTTACCTGCAGTGAATTTTTGAAACCATGTAAAACTAAAATCTCGATGGCTGAATAGGGATTCAAACCTGTTATGTTACCAAAGGCTTTATGGGACCGCTGTAGTGTAGAAGAAGAATTTAAAGATAAAATTTGTAGAGGGAAAATGTAGGTAGGTGCAGGATAAGGAGAAGATGGGTGTTTAGGGAAATTGCCACCGGAGCCTGCAATTAAATTAAATTATATGTACAATGAGTGAGCTAAAAGATGTTGTAAAGTGGGTACCTGTCCAATTATCTTTATCTTTAAACAAGCAATTCTTTTATATATTTGCAATCTCGGAAATGGCTATAATGATTTTGATGAAATTTCATATATAGATAAAATTTTGTTTTTTGAGATTACCTAAAAATAGTCTTCCCTACAAAAACGCAGTTTTACAAAATACAAACAATTTTTGCACTTGGTATCTAGAAAACTGCTCTAATGCCATCTTGTAGAGGATGCAGGTACCAGAAAGCCTACTAATAGTTTCTCTTCGGTTTCAATAAGGAACTCTTATATATTTAAACGAACAATTCTTGTATACTAGCTCACCCATGGGAACACTAGCACTACATATTTAATTGTAAAACATTTAAAAAGAAGACATTTATAAAATAGATATCGCCTTTATCAGAAGTGATACTTTACAAAATTCTTTGAAAATAATATTAGCAGTTATAATGTAATCATCGTTTATTTTTTTACCATATATGTCTTTAACACAAACATTAATATTACTGAATTGTAAAAAGTGGTTATCTTTAAATACTACCAGTTTAATTGTAACATTTAAACAGTAGATATTGAAATAATAAATACTGGCTTTGTCAGATGCGATTTTTTCAAACTTCTTCCACTTACAAAACTTCTTTCGAAACAATATTAACATAATAGCAGCATTTTTATCCTGGAAACGGCTGTCTTGGAAGTTTCAGGTAATGCTTACCGATGTTATTTAAGTTTCTATTTGATTCAAGCTAGGAAATGTGCACTTCAAAATGCCTCGGAAGCCATTAAGAAAAACTTTTAACTACCTCCAAGGGGGGGGGGGGGGGAGGGATCTTTGGTTGTAGTAAGCAACTATGAGCTTCGAAATGCACAAGAACCATTTAAGAAAAAAATTTAACAAACTTCATGCAGTCAAGACTCATCTAAAGAAAACCTCCCAACCAAGTTACTAACTTTGCCCAGTGAAGAGTAAATTTTAAAAAATCCTGATGAAATTTGACCTAAGCAGGTTTCTATTGAAGAAACGCTGCCATTAAAATAAAACATTGAACTATTATTCACGATTTTCATTTAACCGACTGTGGATCTTATTTAAGTAGGAAAGAAATATATTGAATGTATACCAAATATGGAGAAGTCTGAAGCTCAAATGTAATTAGTGCTGATAAAAGTGGTTACTGCACTAGCTCTCAAAAAATTCTGGCTATGACCGTGGATTCAAATCCTGATGGGGGCAAGAATTCTTAAAATTTGTATTTGATCATATCAATTGCACTGGGACGTTCTGTGGTTCAGATTCTATGTCAAATTTTAGTTACCAGAGGAAAGGAACTGGCTTCCCTACCTCTGACACAATGGCTTCATATGCCTCCTTATGGAGGATCCAACCAACCTTCAGGTTAGGCTTTTATAGTCTATATATTTCATCTATCCAATCTAATATTATATGAGCAATTCTTGTAAATAGATAAAATTAATTTCTCACAAATTTCTCTTAGGATTTTGATGATATCTTGCATACTGAACAGAAATCAAAACATGCCGAACAAAGATCGGCCACCCAGGTACCATCTATATATCTATAAATGAGAAAATGAAAAAGTTCGGATGTACTTCTGGAATCAATTACGCCTTAATAACTCGGCATATTTAAATGAAATTTGGCATGAAGTCAGTTAATTGTGTGCGAAGTGACATAGGATAGATTTTATCCCACAAAAACACATAGTTCTTTTAGAAATTTACATTAATATCAATTGCAAACAACAAAGAGTTTCCTACTTCGTGGATAGCCGTGTCGTGTTTACTCTTTTTTTTTTTTTATGTAAATCACAAAAACTACATTTCAGAAATAAAAGCAAAAACCTTCTTACATATGCAAGTTTGTGTTTAGTCTAAAAGCCATAAAACCAACGCATTTGACAAATAATAGTTTGGAAGCAGGTAATATAAATCTGTACTTAACCTTAAATTTAAAAAAGGTAGGTACTGTTGTTAAGCTCACAAAGAGATGTTTTCATTTGCGTACATAAAATAGTATGAAAACTCAAATATTACACCATAATTTCGTTCATGATATATGCATCATAATAAATAGGCCTATGAAAAATCATATCTTGAAAATAACACAACGTAAAATGCTATGAGTATACTAGCACGAAAGTCGGTTCACTAAAAGTGCAAAATGGACGTGCCCCAAATATCGTATTTATAAAAATGTAAAGGATTCCATTCTATCTCGGTTTAATATATTTCCTATTTCTTTTTTGATACTATGCAGTCGCTGTATTACAAATTATTTTTGCCAAAATTTAAAACTTAACTAACCCTTTTTATTTTTTTGTTCAGTATTTTTGTACAAATAGTAGAGACTATGATACACGAAACAGTGCTTTTTACTTACTGCTCAATATTCAGCAAATATCTATCGAATGCTACACTTAAAACGAATGTATTCAATCGGCTAATGTAGAAACTTATTGTTTCATGAAGCAACACTGGAAGTCGTTTACAACACAATACACCTAATTTGCATGGAGCTTATGAAAGCTGCTTACTTATTACTAATAATAACTAAATTCCTTCTGCCTTATGATGTAACAAAAATCATTCTGGTCCAGGCGTCATTTCAACCAAACCACTATCTCTGTTAATATTGCCGCTACAAAGTCAAACTATACGAACATACCTCAACATATTAAATGCAATTATACACCTTACTAAATCACGAGCAGTAACAGTCACTTTATCGAGATGTTAAATCGGCCAGCAATATTAACGAAAGTTGCCTTATGGACTTTCCATTGTACACTGTAAGTTACAAGCATTTTAGTATAAATTTTTTAATTACATTACTCCAATAACTGTCATGATACTGATGACATAATTCATGTGGATGAATGTAGTTTCAGATGAATTCAGTATTTAATTTACTGCGTTTTCACGAGTGCCACATTGCCAACATCATTTATTCAGGTTAATTTAGTATTGCGATCTGAAATAATGAGTCAAGTTTATTTCGCCATTCATAACGTCACTAACATGCAATAGGCCCTATAGTGAATGTATTAATGCGCAACTGATAGAAGCTTTGATTTTCTAGCGGTAATATCAGCCGAGTTTGTGATTTGGTTTAAATGCAGCCTGGGCCAGAATGAAACATTATTAGTTATTTCAAGAGCACCATGTGTTGTCATGTGTTGCTTTGTTCCAATATTGTATCAAAAGTTTTATAATAAGCTTGGATGATTTAGCAGAACGCGTGGCGTTGACCGAAGTAAATTTTTGAAATTTATAATTGTTTTATTCAGAGAGTGGAGTGGCAGACAAGCGGAGTGGTAATTTGCCAGTAGACATTCAATTCTGTTGGCAGATTGAGAAACCAATTATGAAGAAAGAATCAATTACTACTTTAACATTGAAATTTATATTTTAGCGCAGAATTAATGGATAGAAACAAATGAACTATAGTAAACTGGTCTACAGGCAAATCAACTGTTTCCACAGATAGATAAACCATTACCACAATACAACTGATCATTATGGATAAAAGTATCAATTACTACTGTACTTACTACTATAATATGTAAATTTCTATTGATGGAACCAATATGTCCTCAAAACAAAATCAATATTCAAAGAGCAAATTAAGTTCTCTTTTTTTAAAGATTTTTTTTCAGATATTCAATGCAAATCAAAATATTCATTTTTAGTATCGCAATTTTTTTTAACGGAAATGAGCGTCCTTGGGCCACTTAAGTATTTATTTGCTGTTTGGATGTATTTTTTTGTTGTTGATATTTAGTCGATTCCATCAATGCATTGCAAATATTTTGACATTTTGAGCTTCCGTTAATTAAAACTATATTCATTTTTATTCGCGAGATGAGATTAGTCATTTTAAGAGATGCTGGGTAAAGGAAATTCAAATCTTTCAAAGAAATGTAAGAAAACTAGGGCTATGAAAATAGCCAAAACCTAGGAGACAAATCCTCAATATTGTATATGCGGATATATTAAACTGAAAATACTCCTAACAAACAGAATATTTTTACTGTTTTAAAAATTCAATGAAGTAGTTATGGAACATAAATAAATTTTTGTTCTTTGATTGCAACATATATAACTACTATTACTAAACCCTGAGTAAAAAATTAGCTAAAAATTTTGTATGGAGTAGAAACATGGACGTTACGCAAAGAAGATCTAAAGAGGTTGGAAGCTTTTGAAATGTGGGTATGGAGGAGGCTGGAGAAAATAGTTGGGAGGACAAAGTAAGGAATGAGGAAGTGCTGGAACGAATATGAGAAAAGGTCACTCATAAAAACAATAAGAAACAGAAAAAAGAACTGGATTGGGCATGTGCTGAAGAACGAATGCCTGCTTAAGACTGCTCTGGAGGGGACTGTAAACGGAGAGAAGAGAAGAGGTCAGCGAAGGATGAAAATGATGGATGATATAATGATAAACGGGAGATATATAGAAACTAAGAGAATGGCGGAACAGAGGGAGGCGTTGAGGGATGTCACTGTGTGTGGACCTGCTTTATAGCAGAGAACCCGTGATGATGATGATTACTAATAAAAATAGCTTTAAAATAAATTGTATGGTCGTATTGACCTGGTAACAAGGCTTCTTTACGTCTCCGCAATCAGCCCCTTTCGCAGCCTCTTAACGTAACCCAGTAATCCTACCAGACATAGAGGACCCACAATTCAACACGGAATCAGAACCAAGTGAGCATTCTGGCGTAATTCACATCACACAACAACCTATGCCAGAGGTGAAGGTCGAGCTAAGGACCTTTGAAAATCCTCGCTGAGACTGGGATTCAAGCTGGGGACTTTTCCATTTCCAGTTGGACGCCCTAACCACTGAGAAACCAGACCTCTCAAGAAAATCTTATATTCCAACACTCTTCAATGCGGACGAAGTCGCGGGTAACTGCTAGTATTTTATATTTCCAACTACCAGGCTGGCATATAGATGGTTTAGGTGGTCATGGCAAGAGTCAGTGAGTGGCTGGCTTCCAAGAGTCAAGGATCAGCCTCAGATAGCACAAGAGTCATTAATTTGTTTGGTCCAGGGCATGAAGCAGCCCCCAGTGAGCTGCAGGCTAATTGTACCGTATCCTGTAGTATATGAGCCAAGATAGAACTTTGTGCAGACACCTGGTGAAAGAAACAGTACTACAAGAAGCATTGTAGGACAGTTTGCATCAGGAGAAAAGTAATGTCGTTGAACCTCAGTGTGATCTGTTTACTTGTTTAAATTTTGTTCATGTTTTTCTTCCTACAAATTCTGCAATCTACAAAAAAGAAATCCAATGAGTATAGTTGGTCACTCCAAGGGAAAGACTTCCAGGTGATAGTAAGACTTGTGAAAACTTTGAATTCTGACTGTGATATTCATTAATGCTAGTTTTACCCTTGAACATTATTCCACTTTTCCCTTCCCCTATTCCAAAGGAGTAACATTCACCTGGCGGCCGTGACAGTTTATGACGAATGTTAAGTATTACACGTGGAGTGTAAAGAACAATTAATCTTTTTTAATCCTACATTGAGACACATTTGTGACAGGATTGCATGGTGTTAATAAAGCAACGGATAATAAAGTGTAAACTTACAAAAAACTTAAAAACAAAAGAAAAAAATAAGGCAACAATGCGTACACCCACTTTCATTTATGAGTGCGATGAAATACTTCATCCACCAATCTACTTCGGCCAAAAAGACTGAAGTTATGGATTAGAGAAATAAGATGCCACACTGATGCTTAAATTAATTCTTTCTACCCTCATGCTATTCGGCACTGGAATGCATGTAGTAGTGTAATTTTGGTGCAAAGCACCCTCTGTTGCCTACAATTTTGTGATTGCATAGTACTTACGCAGATGAAAAATAGAGTGGCAGGAGATAGCACAGCAGAAACAATATATATGTAGATACTATTCATGAACAGCATAAACTTTGGCAAAGTAATACGCTGGCCGTGATGCTAGTGCTCCAAGAATCGGTTCAGAGAATCGCGCTGTGACGTCACATAAGCGTGGCTATTTTGAAACTTTAACCGTCACTTTCTATATAATGCTTATTATTTAGTTTTCATTTTGTTTATTTCATTTATACTCTTAATATTTTTTAGTAATATACATATGGAAAAAATGAAGGAAAATCTAAAAGAAAAAAAGTAATATTTTTTTCCTTTTTATATTTTATTAATTCATTTAAAGAAAAAAAAAAACAAGTTAACAGAAAGTATAATTGCAATAAAAATGAACAATTAGAAACACAAAAATTGTAAAGAATATTGTACAGTAACTACTTCTAGAAGACGACATTCACTTTCCATGACCACATCGAGAGCTGCGTACAGATTTCCTGAAACAAATATATTTAAAAATAGATTTGCATAAATTACTACAGAACCAAATACATAACTGATTTGATATAGGTGTATGTTTGAGAGAAGGCTTGATGCGATATTGCCAGAAGAATTAGTAGTACACGGGAAGGAAGAGATGACTATGTTAAAATCTGGTACACGATTCCAGGCATAAGGAAGTGGGAAAATTTTGTTGTAGGCAACGGAATAAATTACAGTGGAATAAAGTACAAAGGATTTAAAAATAAATTCTTAAAAGGCAATAGTAGGTGGTGGTAAAACACAAATAAAAAGTTTAAGAGAAAAGTATTAAATGTGAAAGTGGGTGTGTAGAAAAATAAGTTATTTGGCTGTTGGCGACTCTTTGATAACCGTGGTACCGCAATTTGATGATGGATTTTTATGTAACTAGACGAGACGAATCAAAATGAATAAAACTTTTTGATATCTCACTTAGTTCCCGAGATATATAGCGGTGGTTAGGTTGAACTACAGCTGAAATTAATTTTTGACATCTTGGTAAGTAAGAAACATATCAAAACCTTTTATTCTTCACTCTCGATTTTTCTTGTTGAGTTGATAAGATTCCATCAAATTGTGGTGCTACGGTTCTGATAGTGCCACCTGGTTACTCATTATAACACTTGCATCAAATACCTACACCTTGATAAAACAATTTCTAAACTACTTTTCTAACATTTTACATGAACTATATATATCTTAAAAATCGCATTCCAACTAACAAAATAAGAACAAATACATAATGTTCAACAGAAAACACCAACATTATACTTTTATTTTACTTGAGAACAGGATAACAATGTATCTAAAATCTTATATCTGCATTTTCACACAGAAATAATATCCTGGATTAAAAGAAATTACCTCCCACTTTAAGGCAAAAAAGAAACCTAACATTTATAGCATTTTAATCTAGAATTTCAACACTCAAATGTAATTATGAACGTTATATCGTGTACATATAATTTAAAAAATTTATTAACTGCAGTAAACAAAGGCATTACATATATGTTCTACTATACCTTTTAATGGAACAGCAAAAGGCTCTTGGTATTCAATAACAACAACTCTTGAAACACAGAGAAGGTGGGTATTTCTTGTTCACATTCACAACGTTTTGCTGCACAGATTTTCAGAAATAATACACATCACAGGACGGCAATCTAAAAATGAAAGTAAATTGGTGATTTTTCTTTATGTAGAAAAAAAATCTTATATCTTTAAAGAATATATCTATACAGTATCTTGGAAACGGCTCTAATGATTTGGATGAAATTTCACATTTAAATAACGTTTTGCTTTTTACGTTTATGTAAATAGATGTCTTCCTTGCAGAAACACGAAATTTACAAAATACGAACAACTTTTGTACGTATTTGGTATCTTGGAAACTGCTCTAATGCCATATTGTAGCTGTTTCAGGTACCAGAAAGCCTACTGATAGTTTCTCTTTGGTTACAACAGGGAACTTTTATACCTTTAAACGAACAGTTCTTGTATACAAGCTGACCCTTGTGAATATCCTGAACAGTATCGTGGTCAGTCACTGAATGGTAATGTAATAATGTGGAAATAAGTAAATGCAAGTATATTTATCGAAATAAGTGAATGTAAGTATATTTATTGACAAAAGGTATTTTATTTTGAAGAATAGTAATAAATATCAGACTTATTGTAAAAAGTCTGTAATACATGTGGAATTTTAAAAAATTTAAAAAGTAGTTATTTAAAAAATAGATATTGGCTTTGGTAAATGTGATTTTTTTTTTTTTCAAACTTATTTACTTCACATAACTTCTTTCAAAACGATATTAGCAGTTATAATTTTATCGTTTACTTTTTGACCGCATCACAACATAAATATTTTTTTTTGCTTATGACTTTATGCCTCGTCGACGGCAAAGTCATTAGAGGCGGGAAAGGACTGGGGACAAGGAATGGGAAGGAATTCGCCCATGGCCTTTTGAAGGAAGCATCCCGGCATTCGCCTGGAGTGATTTTGGGAGGCCATGAAAATCCAATTCTGGATGCCCGGACGGGGATTCGAACTGTCATCAACCGCAATGCGAGGCCAGAGTGCTAACCACTCACCCACCACGCTCGGTTATAAATATTAATTGAATCTAACAACATGCGAAAAAGCAGGTACAGGTGTCCATACAAAAAACAGGTTCTGGTGAACACAATTCAGTGCTTTGAAGCATCTGACCTTGTGCTTTACCATCGCGAAGGTTACTTTTATTGGGAATTGTTTCCTTATCATTTGGAAAGGCACGGTTGGATTAGAAGTTGTGAGATTAATGGGAGGTATGAGCATAGTTTTACTGGAGTGAATGAATTTAACACTGATGATGTACTGTCTAAATGAATTACCACTAATCTTGCACCATTAATTTATCCCTAAAAACAATTCTATTTAGCATAATAATAGGATTTTTCTTTAAAAGAAATTTACGAGACGGTAAACAGGACAATCTCAGAAATGGCACTAGCGATTTGGATGAAACTTCATATGTAAGAAACGTTTCGATTTTCAAGTTTCTAACATGATTTTACCAAAAAAGAGACCAATTCTTGTATTTCATGTCTCGTAAATGGCTCTGAACTCATCTCATAGTAGTTTCAGATACAAGTAAGCCTACCGATGTTTAAGCTTCTCTTTGGTCAGAGAATTGAATTGAACTATTCAAAAAGCCTAGGAAGCCTTCAAGAAAAAAGTTTAATAAGTAAAATCTTAAATGTTGAACAGAAATCGAAAGATTTTGAGCAAATATCGGTCACCCATGTCAAGTTTAATAACATTTAATAGGAACGATAAAGTATTTAGGCATATTATACTTTAAGAGTGAGAAGTGGTGAAGTGACATCATCTAATCTAGCATTTACTGATGGATATATCTCAAAAACGATTATTGAAATGGTTTAAAGAAAATGTGGATGTCCACTTGTGATACGAATAAAACATGGTTCCACGTGGGAATTTGGAATGTGGTGATTTTATTGACCATGGACGAGATGCGTCTGGACGGCTCTCCGGCAGAATAAGTGTGAAAATTACAGACGGTATATGTGGCTGTTTAAATTTACTGAAATACATCGTAAATAATTAATGTGATGATTTTATTGACCGTATATGAGATGCGTCTGGACGGCTCTCCTGCAAAATTAGTGCGAAAATTACAGACGGTATATAGGGCTGTTTAAATATACTGAAATACATCGTGTATCATTAATGTACACTTGTGATACGGATAAAACATGTTTCCACGTGGGAATTTAGAAAGTGGTGATTTTACTGACCATGTACGAATTGCGTCTGGACGGCTCTGCTGCAGAATAAGTGCGATAATTGCAGAATAAGTGCGAATATTACAGAATAAGTGCGAAAATTACAGATGATATACTTGGTAGTATAGTTTTACTGAAAAAAAATGTGTATCATTAGGGCCCACTTGTGACACGAATAAAACATGGTTCCACATAGGAATTTAGAAAGTAATGATTTTATTGACCGTATGTGAGAGCCATTTTCACGGCTTGCTTTCAGAAGATGTACGAAAATTACAGACCGTATATCTGGTTGTTCTTTCTTATTGAGATACAACGTGGACAAGTGTTATTTTATTCTGTATTTCAAATGAGCGGGCTACTACTACCTCCTACTTTACCTCTGTGCGCTGGTGGTGCTTCCTTATGGCGGCAGGTAGGAACTATACCCTGTGAAACCACAAAACTCTGACGCTAAAATTTCTCAGGCGTCCCGCTCTGATGAAAATGATACGTGTTCACGTTAGTTAAACCACTAAGGAATTTATTAAAATATAAGAAATTGAACAAAGCAAACCAACTACAGCTTTTGGATTGTTTATACAAAGCGGTTTGTTGAAAAGTATTAGGCCTAAAACAGACAAAGCGAATGAGTGGCGGACGAAACGGCGCGGCCGCCCCAACTGTTCACACGTGTTCACACGAAGTAACATTTCGAGCGGCTGTCACTAGGGCTGTTGATATTTTAAAAAATATCGGATTTTCGATATATCGATATTTAAAAAATATTTATATCGGATTCGATATATCGAAGAAAAAGTATCGATATATCGACCCTATTATAAAAAAAAAAACAATGTTACAAAAACAAATCATTTTAAAAAACGGCGAAGTCTTGTGGCTATTTAATGATGAAGAGTTGTGAGATATTTTTCTGAATCAAGTTTTGATTTTCTGAAAAAAGTGGTTTTTCATGACGTTACTGATAAATCATGTTTTTTTTTTTTTAAATTGTGATTTAGCCATTATACTACTACTTTACTAAAAGGAAAAACATAATGTTTATGATTTACCCAGAAAGAGCATCGAGGGAAATCTTGGCTTTTGTGAGTTTAAAAGCTCAATAATGCAACTATGTAGAGGCATTTATTTAGGTTGATGTTCTATTATCAGAGTTTGCATAGTGACCAATTCACTTTTTTTTTTACAAGTATTGTTTTATGTGGAATTTAAATTCTTTTTGTAGGTTGATAGCTTATTCTGAGTCTTCTTACTTTTTTGAACCAAATGTTTGCACCTTAGCAAAGATTGTGTATCAGAATTTATCAATATTCCTGCTTACATCCAATTTTCATGTCAAAATACTTTCCTCGACAACGCACGCTCATGTAAAACAACGGGTTCGATTCCGATTCGTTCTGTGCGAGCGACGCCGTGTCTGCATTGTTACCATCGGTAACTTCCAAATTAAATGTAGTAACAAAGTAAAATTAATTGTGTTTTTTATGCTTCTGATCTTTGTGCAAAACTGAAATTTAAGGCATATAGCCTCATCAAGAAGAAAGCAATTAACCTACACATTTTCTCTAAGACGTTTCTGCTTTTAGATTGGCATTGAAAAAACACAGGAACATTTCTTATACTGTGGGCATGAAACCAAGTATGTTTA
Organism: Vandiemenella viatica; assembly: GCA_031002005.1. Lineage (NCBI taxonomy): Eukaryota > Metazoa > Arthropoda > Insecta > Orthoptera > Morabidae > Vandiemenella > Vandiemenella viatica. The sequence goes on along the minus strand of JARYHS010013630.1, from coordinate 284,690,091 downwards.
CCAAATTACCATTTTCTAGGACAACTGGATGTTGCATAGAATTATGATGAGAGAATGTCATAGTCATTTAAAAGAGTTTCAAATCCAAAAAAGTTCCAAACTAAGGTCGTGAATGAAGTAAAATTTTGCACCAAAACTCATGTCAGAATCTTCATTGTACATACTTTTCAAGAGCATGAACTCATGTTTTTCCCGTTGTTTCTTCTACTATAAATGGAGAACTGCCTACATTAATTGAAAATTTCCCCTTCTTTGATATTGCTTTGCAAATGTTGTTGTTGTTGTTGTTTTTGTGGCTTTAGGGCGCGTCGACAACGAGGTCATTAGCGCCCTAACAATTACCAGCAAAGGCTGTGATTAAAATTCATAATAAAAGTACTGTCTGCATGGTCGACTGTAAAGGGGTCGACCATACAGACAGCACATAAAACAAATCACAAAAATAAGATGTAGCCCTAAAGGGGCCGCCTGGAACTAAGACCGTTGTACACCTGGATGGCTGTAGAGGAGCCAAACAGGTTCACAGAATACTTAAAAAAACACTGAGCTACCTCTGTGGATTAAAAAAGTACTAAAATACTGTCTGCATGGTCGAATATAAAGGGCTCGGCCATACAGACAGCAAATAAAATAAGTCATAAAATCAGACGTGGTTTTAAAGCGACCACAACGACTTAAAACCGTACAACACCTGTAAGGCTGTAAAGGGGCCAAACAGGTTCAAAAGAGGATAAAAAACACTGCATATCTTGCTGGCTGTATACTGGCCAGACAGACATGAATAATAACAATACAAAAAACAAAAACCATGCATATGGATTGGGTGACTGTAAAGAGGTCACCCATCAGTCTTAAAACTGGACCGATCTGCCTAAAATTGGTTTCACCCGCCTCGGTTCGGGTGGGTTTTCGATCATTGCCTGCTGAGGAACGGGATCAGGCTCGTCCACCAGCATTTCTATTTCTTCTGGCTCCGAAGAGTCAGACGACTCCGACTCAGTTGACTCCTGGCTGTTCTTCTTCTTCTTCTGCTTCTTCTTCGCCCCTTTTCCCTTCTTCTCCCTACTACTTGGTAGTCTGGGAAGGGACGAAGAGGGGGATTTCATAAAGTGAGGCGGGTCCGTCATTCTAAACTTTGGGCCACGGATCTTCTGATTGCCTCCATTCTCACTTGTAGCAGTTGGCAATGCTACCACCGTGATAGCACGTGGTGGTATTGGAGGTGGCGTTGTTTTCAGTATCAGTGCTGGTGGATCCTTCTTCGCTGCTGCTGGTGTGGTCGAGGACGCAGACGTGTTGCTACCAACGTCCGCGGTCGTAGATGTTGTGATCTTAGAGGATTTTGCACCGCATTTGCACTCACATGAGCACGCTGTGCTAGTGCTCATGTCTGCAACTGACGTCTGGGTAGCAACACTCTGCTTCCTGACGGGAGCTGAAGCCATCTTAGCAAAAGTAGTTCCGAAAATTGGAGCGGCGAGCGACTTGGCCCTCTTTTTAGCTTCCCCATAGGGAATCCGCTCTTTAGTCTTCAGCTCCTGTATCTTGCGCTCTTCAAGATACACTTGACACTCCCTACTCCAGGCAGGGTGCGACCCGTAGCAGTTGACGCACACCTGTGGGAGCGTGCAACCAACACCCGGCTCATGTGCGTCCTTCCCGCAATTACCACAGGTTGGTTTTCCTTTACATGACGCCGTCGTATGTCCGAACCGCTGACACTGGAAACAGCGCATCGGGTCCGGAACATACGGACGGACGTTCAAATTAATGTACCCTGCTTTGATGTTCTTTGGCAGTACTGGAGTGTCAAACGTCAGGACGAAGGTGGCAGTCTTTTCAATACTGCCATTTACCCTTCGAGTGATCTGACGTACCTCGACCACTTTCTGTTCCTTCCACTCCTCAACAAGTTCCTCGGTCCCTATGTCAACTAAGTCACGGCAGGTGACAACGCCTTTGCTGCTGTTAAGGGATTTGTGGAGTTCGCAGGTAACGGCGAATTCCCCGAGCTTCTCACAGTTCAGGAGTTGGGTAGCTTGCCTACTGGAAGTTGTTTCCAGCAGCAGCGTCCCGTTCCTCAGCTTTTTTTATGGTATTTAGGGTCCCTACCAGACCCTCTAAACCCTTAGAAATATAAAAAGGTGAAACTTTTTCTAAAGATCCTTCCACTCGTTGCATAACTATAAAAGCATTCGCAAGCGAACAAACTTTTCTGTTACTATTACTATTACTTTCAGAAGAGGGGGGGCTATCAACCCTCACCCTCTTCTTAGAATTGGGTGTATTTTGATTATTCTGCGGCACACCCGTACTGCAGGGTTTTTTGTTTTTATTGTGAGTCTTAATTTTGGTCCCACGAGTAAAAACAATATAGAAGGAAATGCTAATACAACAGGGGTGCGCAGGTGCCCCTGAGGTTGCACGTTAGCGGGTGATTTTCCTCATCACTCATTCGCCTCCTCGGCACGTGTCTGACCTTGAGGTTGAGGTTTTTTTTATAGAGGTTTGTTCCGTCCTCGCAATCCGGGCGATGAAGCCAAGATTCCCGTTCTCCTAGGCACACAACGTTCCACCGCCACGCCTTACGGTGGTCGTTGAAGCATGGTAGGAGCTTACGGTGTGGGAAACTTGCGGCGCTCACAAGTTTCCAGCTCGGGCACCGCGGGTTCGCCAAACCCGTACCTGGCACTTGCGTACCAGGCCCCTGCGGGCGCCTTGCAAATGGGTAACGCTTTACCATAATACAATTTTTTAAAGCTGAGATTCGAGGTGGAATGCAGGATTTAGGGCGAGGGGTGGGGGCAAACTGGGGTACTTGCTCTGGGCGATAACTTGAGGGGTGGGGGGGGGCGCCAAAATCGTGTCCAACAATGCGTTTGGCAAACAGTTAAAATGATGACATCAATGCGTTTGGCCAACAATCAAGGAGGCGATTCTCGGCTGATTCTCGGGGTCTGGCTGGCAACAATATTTGAAGAGGCGGCAATCTCAGTTTTTCCCGGGCTTGAAATATCCTAGAGCCGCTACTGTCAAGGCAGTTAACAAATTGTTTTTTAAAGGCACCAATCTATAATAATAAGTTTTTAGCATAGCCCTTTGTAAAGGCAATCCAAAAGTGGTAGATTATTTTTTTCAATTTCTTATCTTAATAAATTCGTTTTTCATAAATATTTCTCCGTAACTACTTTGCAAAACTGATAAATTTCGCAGCAAGAGTCTTCAAAATTGATTGAGTTTGCAAGTCAGCCTTGATCAAATCCATGAACGTTCTGTTTCGCTCTTATTTCATAAATTATTCAACGCACTAAAACTTGTCTCGTAAAAGTCATTGCTTGTTGGAATTGAAAAAATAAAACCAACTTTTTTTTAAATATTCAAAATCATTAAAAAATGTTTATTCTAAAGAAATTGGCCCAGATTTTATCGTTTGGAAAGTCTTTTGGAAGAACCTGAAAAACACGTTTCAGACATGTGAACTCTGTATAAAGGGAGTTAATGTTAACTGCGTCTAGAATTTTCAAAGTCCCAAAAAATTCAAAGAGTATTTTCCTGTCATTTTCAATTCCTCTGATTTAAGGGACATTCCATCCTCCCGCTGCGAGCATGGGATACTTGGCTGGGCCTCATGGCCACCGTGGTGAACCGAGTTTGAGAAAAAAAACTAGTATACGGAAATTGCGGGACAGTAACGCATAATTCCTGGACACGAGATCAGACACAAAATTCCGGGACATTCCCGGATTTTCCGGCTATCTGGCAACCCTACCCATACCTGGTACATTACGATTAGTTTCTTAATGCTAATACTTTTGCATTGATTGAAGACAAATTTTAAAAACTTTTCAAAATGTCCAGACAAGAATTCTAATGAATATTGAATGAGTTATTTTACCTTCGTTTTTTACTTCTCCACAGGCCCGCCGCTAGCTGTTTGAGCGCCCGCGTGCAATAGCGATTATGCCGCCCCCTGTCCAACTACAAGCCAGTGGTGGATATAGGAAATTTCCGAACCGGGTCAAAAACCTGTGATATTGCCGCCCCCATTGTTGCCATCCCGAGTGTAGCCGCCGACCGCCCGAAGCAGCTGTTAGGACCCTATTACACTAGGCGACTTGGCGGCGCAACCAGCCGCGGCACTGGTGTCTCTGTTGGCGACGCAACCAGGATTCTGGTGGCGCCGCCAGCCAGCCACTCGCACAACCGAGCAGTCACTTTGCTGTTATCCTCGCATTGTGTAGCTGAATCTGTCCAGTGAACTACAGAATGTCACCTTGGAAATGACTGGAAGTGAAAGTGTAGAGAGGACAAAGGGGTAAAGCAAGAAGAATTTCTCATTTTCGTATCTTTCCCGGTAATATCAACCTTTACTAAGTACAATGATTAAAAGAAAGACGATTTAGACATTCTTAAGTAATTAAAAAACTTGTTGTCGTCTGAATACAGTTTAATTGCGATGGAGCTAACACTCCGGTAGCAATTTGCACATTTACAGCACTCTCTTCACCCTCCTCCTTTCCTCCAATGAGTCCCAATCCAGCTCCTGTATCATATCAGTTACTGACTGGGTCCCGCGATAATTTCCACAAACAAATCTAGCAGCTCTTCTTTGCACACCTTCCAACTCCTGTATTTGATCTCCAAAATGTGGTCCAAAACTACACCACCATATTCAACAAATGATCTGACCAAAGTTTTGTAACCCAACTCCCTAACTTCTCTGTTACATCCTCTCATCACTCTCTTCAGCAAATGAAGGATTTTGTAACCTTTTTCTACCACCTGCCCAATTGAGTTTATCAAACGTTATGCAAAGAATTTACACTTCATTAAGCAAATCTGACCCCACTCTGTAATCATAATTAACCTTTAGATCTATTTATCTTTGTATCTTATAAGCCGACTCTTCTTGGCATTTATCTTCATTCCATGCTGACCTACCCATTTAGATATTCTATCCAGATCATCCTGCAACTGTTCAGTCTTCACCTGTTTTTATCCTATTGTATACCATTGTATCATTTGAAAAATGCCTAGATTCTGACCGTAACACAGTCATTCATTAGAATAATGAACAGCAACTCCCATATTTACTTCCACTTCTCTTGATAATGTATTTCCTACTCTAACCCTTTGCTTTCTGACTTTTAAGAATTCCTGTGCCCATCAAGTAACTTTTTCATTCAATTCAATACATTTCAGTTTATTTAAAACCATTTTATGGCTCACTCTGTCAAATGCCTTAGAAAGATCTAGTGCCACACTATCAACTTGGCCTCCCATTTCAAATTCATTTGAAATATCTTGCATATAGCCCACTATCTGAGATTCAAATGAGCATCCTTGCCTAAAGCTATGTTGTCGATCAGTGGCGTAGCTAGGTCAACAAGGGCCCCGGTGCAAAAAATTTATTTTGGGCCCTCAGGGCAAACGGGCGACCTTTTTTTTGCTTTGTGTGCTGGTAGGGGACCCCTGAACTGAGGATGAGGGCCCTTGAATTATTCTTTAGGGGCCCCTGAGCAGTGGTTGGGGCCCCCCTGAGCACAGCGAGGGCCCTTAGTGAGGGGCTCTTGTACTCTCAGGGGCCCCTTAGACGCCGGTAGAACTAAAAAAAAAAAAAAAAAAAAAAAAAAAAAGTCGCCAGTTTGCCGTGAAGGCTCGGGGGGCCCTCTAAACTGCACTTGAGTTGAGGGCCCCTAGGAGGTGCGCTCTGGGGCCCCTTGAGGTATGCTTGGGGGCCCTCTGAGCGTGAGGGCCCCGGTGCACTGCACCGCCTAGCCCCATAGTAGCTACGCCCCTGTTGTCGATCTGAAAACTAGTTTCGTTCTTCACAGACATTTCTTATATAGTTGCATATCAATCTCTCAATCATTCTGCCCATCACTGATGACAAACTAATTGGCCAGGAATTTTTACCATATTTTTAACCCTTCCTTTATGAACTGGTACTACTATCGGTCTTTTCCAATCCTTTGGTAAGCAGCAAGTCTCCAAACTCATTTTAAACAAAATTTTAATGTAAGGTACAATATCCTATCCCACAATCTTTAATAAATATGTAGTAATATTACCTACACCAGTTACACCAGTTTTAGCTTTCTGAGTTACTTCGCAATTTCCTGAAAATTTATTTCAAATTTTGTAGGTTCGTCATTTATAATCTCCTCTGATTCATTCCCTCCCATCACAGGATGACTGTCCCCAGTTGTCTCACCAAACCTGACACTCAGTATCTCTGCAATTTTAAAATTGTAAAGTGGGAAGGGGCATATGAACAGTAGACTGAACGCGTGGTGGCGAGTCTGGCGGCGCCGCCAGGTGGCCTAGTGTAATAAGCTATGTAAGATACAATGCCCCGCCACGACTCTCGGCCACCAGTGGTTGCCGACCTGGTCGCCGGGCAGGGCAGCCAGCCGGCCGCCAGTTTCTGGCGGCGCCACTGGCTGCCCTAGTGTAATAAGCTCCATAAGACGCTGTGCCCAGCGACGAGCAGAGCCGCCAGTGGCCCGGCTGGTTGCGCCACCAAGTCGCCTAATGTAATAAGGCCCTTAAGCTAAAAAAAAAATGGGTCGCCCGCTACATAATATGCTGCTTGCACGCCCGCTTACGGCGGCCCTGCTTTTGCATGTGCTCGGATCGTTCATTGTTTCTTAAAATTCTATCTATGAAAATGTATTGCATGTGCAACACAGGTAATCGTTTTCCCTCCAATAATAACTTGGAATATTCTACGAGGAAAACGGAAAATAACTTATTTTTAAAAAATATCGGACTCCGATATGCAGATTTCAGTAGCGATATATCGATATATCGTCCTAAAAATATCACTCATAAATATCGATATTTTTTAAAAAAATATCGATATTTTATCAACAGCCCTAGCTGTCACTGCCACGACCGCCGCGCGGCCGTCGTCTCGACCAACACATGGACCATATTTGATGTGTATAGCTCAATTCTTTGTAAAACAATAGATAATGAAGACAAAAGTGAAATGTTTCTGTGGTTAGTGTACTGAAGATGGAACAAGAGAAGAAAAGAATAGCCTAAACCAGTGCTTCTGAATCAATTTCATTCACTATTCCATAGGGGGCGTCCATTAATTACGCGAGTTATTTTTTCCGGAATTCCAGACCCCCCTCTCTGATCCCTCTTCTAAAATTACGTGAGATTTTGACGGAGACCACTCCCCCCCTTGCTAATCGACCTCGTAATTTTTTTTTTAGGTCTCATGTTTCCAAGAGCGGTTATACACGTGAGATTTCCGTTGACCACCCTCCCCCTTGGTGAGGTTTCGTGAAACTAAGTCGGACCCCCCACCACTATTTCACCTTACGTAATTAATGGACGCCGCCCTAGCAAACTAAAAATATGAGAAGGCTAGTCATAAAAAATATGATTGTCACATTCCATGGAACCAACCAGACACTCAAACTGTATTTTATGGTTCAAAAGAACATATTAAGATAAAATTTGAGATAAAGTTTCAGTGCTCGATTCAAAAATTAAATTTGAATTTTTATTATTTATTTAATGTTATTCTATATTGTGTGTTATAAATTTGAAAAATTAAGTTTAATGAAAAAATCTTCATTTCTTGATTCATTTTCTTCAGTAGCCCGTGTCGCTGCGCCGCCTCTACGCCGCGAGTGCAAAACAGACGAAGCGGCGCGTAAAAGTCTCGGGGAAACCATGTGCCGCGCCGCAGTTGGTCACGCAAGGCATTGTTTGTTTTGTCCCATTGAATTACGTTGGACCATGCGTAAACTAGACCGCCGCGCGTGGTTACTGTATCGATGGTGGAACAGGAGAATAAAAAATTGCCGATATCAGTGATCCTGAATCAAATTCATTCATTTTTCCCTAGTAAAAAGAAAAATATGAGTAGGCTACGCTAGTCATAAAAATATGATTGCCATGTTTCTAGGAACCAATCAGACACTCAAACTGTATTTAATCGTTCAAAAGTATAAATTAGTTTAGGAGCTGGATCAACAGAAATTTTTTAAATTTTTAAGTCTGTAAAGCGTATTATGAAAAGAATACGAAATGTAGAAAATAGCTACAACAAAAGTAAGAAATAAAAAATAAAACATGAGTTTTTATTATTTATTTAATGTAATTGTAAATTATGTGTTTTAAATTTAAACACTAAAGTGTAATGATACAAAAAAAGAGAAAAATCTCCATTTCTGATTCATTTTCTTCAGTCGGCCGTGTCGCCGCGCCGCGAGTTCAAAACAGAGGAGGCAGCGCCGCGCGTATTCACGGGGAAACCATGCGCCCTTCTCGGTAAGGTTACCCTCGCTTAATGAAGGTCGGGTGAACTATCGAGAGAGAAGAAGAAAATATACAGGCTTACCTGTTGGACGAACACCAGGTACCGAAGGCGTCAAGACATTTAGCATAGACAGTTATGTACATTGGGATGGGTACTAACTGAAGGTACGGTTCCGAACACGGCTGGAGCGGCCGACAGCAACCTCAGGTACCAGACAAAAATAGCCTACCTGCTGTCGCCTGTGGTCGGAGGTGTGCGGACTCTGCGACAGATCGGCCAGGTAGTCCGCTAAAGAGCTACGTGAGTGAAGATATCTGATGTTTCTGCTGCGATTATTAAAGTTTTGTTGGAAGAGGAAAATGATGATGACAGTGATTATGTTTTGCTATTGCATATCACCAAGAAAAGAAGAAAGCTGTCAGTGCCTTTACATAAAAATTTAACACCAGAAGGAAGCAATTCAATGCTGATTAAAAAAATATACTATTATATTAAGTTACAAAGACATCATATTTAGGAGATATTGTTGCGTAAACAATTTTTTAGCCACTTGAATTTCTGATTAAATTAAACCACACTGTATATCACGTATTGTGAAACATGTACTTAAGGTTTTAACACAAATTCATGCCAATATCGAATCTTCCTCGTAATCAAATAAATTTCAGACTTTTCTAACAGGAATTTTTGCATAAATGGAAAATACCTAATTGCATTGGTGATATAGATGGAAAACATGTTGAACACCAAATAATAGTGGATCACAATTTTTAATTTATGTCCTGGACACGAGAAATAAATAAACAATTTTTAATTACAAAAATTACTTTTCAATTGTTTTGTTGGCTATAGTGGATCCAATTTATAAATTCGTAGCCGTTAATGTCTGTGCTTAAGGAAAGGACTCTGCTATCTTCGCCTGGGACAGTATAGCAAGTCAGCGATCGCCGAGCATGTGTACAACCATGGCCACAGGGTTGACTTCGACAACGTTACAATACTGGCTAGGACCTCATACTTTTGGGATTCCATAGTCAAAGAAGCGATTTAAATTCGATTGGCTGATACCTATAACAGAGATAGTGGGCTATGTCCCAGCGAGGCATGGAAATCAGCTTTGGAAACTCTACGCAGAGAGCGTGGCACGCATGTTTAGCAACCGCCACAAACGGTCCATTATTAACTTCCTCGGCCCGCAACGAACAACCGTAGCTTCGCCCACTCACTGCCAGCGGCCGGGCGCGGGCGTCGGAGAGAGCCGATGGCCTGTATAATGAGTTCGCCCACTCACTGCCAGCGGCCGGGCGCGGGGGTCGGAGAGAGCCGATGGCCTGTATAATGAGGTGCGGCTCCTGGGCTCACACCATGAAGTAGCACTCCCCCAACTTGCAACAATAGAAGCAACGGCAGTTGCTGCTGAGACTTCACGTGGCCAACTGCTCCTAATTGCAGCCTACCGTAAACCAAGCAATGCGGTAGACAAAGACGACATAGCCACCTTACTGCGACTACGAGGCAAAGTTTTTATAGCAGGAGACTTAAATGCGAAGCATCACCGCTGGAACTCGCGACTCACTAACACTGCCGGGAAGCAACTTCTCCAAGTAGTTGAAGCCAACGACGGGGTAATATGGGGACCCACTGAACCCACCATCTTCCAGCGCAGACATCTCCCTGACGTGTTGGATGTTGCAATCACAAAAGGGATGAATCACACCATCGCAATTGCAACAAAGGCAGCACTCTCATCAGATCATGTCCCTGTATTATTCTACCTCACAGAGAGTGCGTCCCTGCGTGATAATAGAAGATACAGAAACTTACTCAACACTAACTGGGATGCATACAAAGACATCATTGTGCAGCGCATACAAAATGCCGCATCACCTGAAACTGTAGGACCTAGTAAGGCAGCTGAAAACATGGAACAATGGATAAACGAGGCAGCCGAGGCAGCCACACCCCCACAGCGAGGGAACCAATGGCGTCACTCCAAACAACTGCCGACGCACATCAGAGAGGCAATAATTGCAAAGAACAATCTCATCAGAGAGTGACAGGTTACAAGAAACCCCGTCACAAAGAGGCGCATCAACCAAATGCAGAGGGAAATAAGAGTCGAAGTACAGAAGCACAAGAACAGCGACTGGGCCGCCCTGCTTACTACGATCAACACTGACGACGGGACCGCCTGGAAACTTACTAAACGTATACTGCGAAAATCCAACAGGCTCCCGCCTCTCTCCGTGGGCAACAGCATAGTCTGTGACCCAATACAGAAGGCGGAAGCCCTCGCGGACTTCTTTGAATCCAACTTTCAGCCCGTTACTGACCATTTGGACTTAGAACACATAAGGCACGTAGAGGAGAGACTACAAAGATTCCTCAACGTAGACACCCCTGCAGATGATGTCATAAATCCCATCACGGTTGAAGAAGTAGTTGCAACAATCAAGCAACTTCCTTCCAACAAAAGTCCTGGACATGATGGCATTGGTGCGCCACTCCTTAGGCACCTTCCGCCACTAGCTACGGAATACCTAACGTTATTGTTTAATCAAATTTTGGTCACTGGCGAATATCCAAGCACCTGGAAACAAGCGGACATAATAGCAATTCCCAAGTCAGGCAAAGACAAAAGATCTCCTCGATCTTATCGTCCTATCAGCCTCCTTCCGGTCATTTCAAAACTTTTCGAAAAATTGTACCTCAAAAGGATACGCCTCCACATAGACCAGGAAAACCTTCTGCCAGATGAACAGTTCGGATTCCGCAAAAATCACTCTACTCCGCAACAACTGCTTCGACTCACAGAATCAGCATTTGAGGCAGTTGATAAAAGAGAATATTTTGGCGCCATTCTCCTAGATGTCTCACGTGCGTTTGATTCTGTGTGGCATCAGGGACTATTGTATAAACTCATCATGCAGGGAATCCCTATGTCCCACATAAGACTGCTCAAGAACTATCTGGAAAACAGAACGTTCAGAGTACTGTCCGAGGATGCAGTCTCCTCATCCAGAAGCATCCGCGCCGGCGTCCCACAAGGCTCCGTTATAGGCCCAGTACTGTACAGTCTCTATACGGCTGATGTACCACGTACGGAACAGGTAGAAACTGGACTATATGCGGACGATACGGCAATGTTCACACGCAGTATCAGGGCAACCCACGTGAAGACAAAATTACAGAGAGCCTGCAACAACGTCGAAAACTGGGCCAAAAGATGGCGCCTAGCTTTTAACGCCACCAAAAGTCAGGCGATAATAATAACTAGAAGAAAGATACCACAGCTTGATCCGGTGACACTATTCAATGAGGGAATTCAATGGACCAAAACAGCAACCTATCTTGGAGTGATGCTCGACACAAGATTAACCTGGAAGAACCATGTCAACAACCTCAGGTCGAAAGCGGTAGGTAGAATGCGGACACTCTACCCCATACTCAACCCAACAACCACCTTACCAGCTGACCAGGCTCTTCGAATTTATACATCACTGGTCAGACCGGTGTTAGAGTATGCTGCTGTTGTGTGGGGAAACGCAGCGACCACACATATCAGAAAGCTCCAAACTGTGCAAAACCGGGCCATCCGGTTTGCCTGCAAACTCCCAAGAGAAACGCCTACCGCTGTCCTACATCAAGTCAGTGGTTTACAAACATTGAAACAACGTTTCAAAGAAACTGCCACCAAATTCTACAACAAGTGTACGAGGTCCGAAAACAGACTCATAGCCAGACTTGGCAACAGAGTACATTATAATGATAACATCAGGTGGCCTGACCACCTCCTACTACAATGACGAACACGGAGCTGACTACTCCCATTAAGCCGCACCAATAATGAAACCTTAATATAACTAAACTGGAAGGAGATACGGTTACGTAAGAACTTCCCCACACTCCGGGAACTAGGCCACCCGGATAATGTAGTCTGAGGCCCAGCTGTCAACTCGCTTGGACGCTACAACAATGGCGACGACAGGCATAGAAGACCGCTCAGTCTCCTAGCAAACTGACACCCAACAAGAAGACACCGACAGTTAAGAGAATTGTAACTCCTTCGTGCCGTTGGAGGCAATGTCGACGGACAAATACTCCACCCCCCACCTGCCTGTAACCTAAGGTAGTGACGGTGCCATGTGTATGGCTCCTGGGTTGTCTCAGTATCCGATGGTCAGCCGAACTGTGCAGATGTCTCGACACCTGATGAAGACGACGGAGCTAGTCGTCGAAATATCGTGTTTTCAAAACACTATCCGGCGGTAGACCCGTGAAGACTTCATCTCAAGCATCAAAGAGATTTAACAACCCTCTACCAAAATGTTTGCCAGGCACAAGTGTGGTGTTATCCCATTTTCTGATTGCCCAGGAAGCGTTTGCTATTACTGATTATATCACGAAACCATGTCGTAAAAGAGTTGCAATTATAACTATAAATTATGCCATAGACGAAGAGTGACAGAAAATGCTTTTGGACTAGTAAGCCAAGTATTTATAGTTTTTTAAACTCATATTACTGTAACGCCAAATGTGGCTGATGACCTGATATCAGCGTATTTTTTTTTTTTTTTTTACAATTTACTACATGAAAGTCATCTTGAAGATGAAAATATTCAATTTTACAGAATTAATTAAAGCTTTTCTCGCTTTGGAGGATTTTTAAATGGTCAAGGATTCTCAGATTAGAGAAAAATTTAAAGATTTATTGTGCAGTGAATACGGGTTAGTGGCCTGATAAGAGGAAGTCATTAATAATGGATCCCAACCATTGACTGATATCAATAAATATGTATGACCAATAACAAGTTTATGTGTGTGAATAATTTATATTTAAATATATTTATAAGTAAAAGCATAAGGTATAATAGCTCCCATTCCATAGCGTTCCAAACGTTCTCTTTAACTAAAATTTGACCTGACCTGCGTATCACTGTATATTTCGCAACAGAATTTATTAAATTTCATTCTCCGCTATATAAAAGAAAAAACTCATTGTCGCCAAATAAACACGTTTCTTCGGTATGCGGTTGGCGACACTACTGGTTCGTGCGCAGTAGTTAGCCTGCGTTGCCCGCAGACCTTTGCTGTCAGTGGCGGCGTGTTCCGAATGAGTTCCCTGCAAAACTATAGAAACCAGTAGCGACGGCTGCGGTCGGCCTTGAAGGTCTCCCCTCAGCGGGCTGCTGTATGCGGTCTGCAGCCGTGTTCGGAACCGTACCTTAGGCACACCACGAGGATCCGATGGTTTGGAACTGAGGATCGAGAATGGTGTGGGGCATTCTTGTGTGGGCTTTGAGAGCACTGGAACACTGGTACATGCCTCGCAAGTGAGATGTTCTTCGGACCAAGCGATTCTGATAGGAGGCGTCTCACCCGTTCACCCGTTTTCGGGCAGTTGCGATGTCAGTTGCAACACGGAGAGCCCCAAACTACGGGTACAGTTATTGTCTGTGCATTGCTTATTCAACAGACTACGCGTCAGCCACCGGCATCGTTTTCCATGTGGTAAAATTTCACTAAATTCTTCAGTCCACAGCAAGATGGTGTAATTAAACTGAATGAGACCCAGAGCGTCCCGATTATAACCTCATTGCTTACCTGTTGCTAGCTGACCTGTTAAGGGAATCTGTTACCGTCTTAAGTGTTTCATTAATAAATATTCATCTGCATTATTAGTAAAATAAATTGCATAGTTACTGTTCAAGAGTAAATTGGAGATTTTTCATTTTTTACAATATTCTTATATCCCAGCCCACTCCTATTAATTATTTTTGTGGGTAATTTATTTAAATACTTGATAATTTTAATGTACAAATCACCCCTGGCACCCAAAGAGAATGAGGTTGAAACCATTAAATAAAACACCTCAACCTGGAACGTTAAATTATTGCCGAGAAAAATATTTCAGACTGAAAATTGGGTGTTAACAGGAATGTTGTGAAATGTAGATACTGTAAATGTATGCTAAAGAACAAAAAATAGATCCAAAAAGGAAGATGACTGGGAATAAGCTATCAACTTGTAAAAAGAAATGAAATTCTACATAAAACAATTCTTGAAAGAATGCATTCTATAATTGGGTATTTGACTACTTCTTGAAAATGGTTTTAATTTGTTTATTGGTACACGTTATTCATCGAATACTTTTTACTTTTTGACGAAAGTGCTTATTTTGCGTAAAATTCAAGTTAAAATTTAAAGTATTTAAAAGCCCGCCAAAACGCACCTTGCTGCCTGGCGCGGGCAACGACACTCGTGACGTCACATGTTGTAATCTCTGCGGCTGCTAATGGAGCGTTTCCTATTATCAAAGTTTTCAACTATTTTTATTGTTTGTTGCTGGTTATTTCTTGTTATTAATGAAAGTTCATTTTCAATACAAAATCGAGAACAATTTGTAAAAGCCTACAGCGGAAAATATTGAAAATGACTATAGAAACAACCTCTGAGTTTTATTCTGTGGAGCTTAAAAGTATAACAACTTCAATCTGATATTGCAACTTAAGTCACTTAAGATTTTCTGTGAAGCTCATTTACACCGCAATTTCGTAGAGTTAAATGTAAAACATTGTTTAGGCGAGTATCACGCTCCATTCGCACGTCACTCAAGCGACCACAAATCCTAGAGCGTTTTCTGTCACGTGACCAGAGGTAAGAAGTCTTAATTTTTATTTCGCATTAAAAAAAAAAAATCCACTTTTCTTTTCAAAATTCAAAAAATTAGCTTTCTGAAGCAATAATCTACGAGAATGACTACAATTTATAATATATTTTTAATACTGTTAAATAGCCTCTACCTACATAAATGCCTCTATTGTGTTGCTTCATCAATCTTACAAATTTACAAACCCCAAGATTTCCCCGGAACCTCTTAAGGGTATTATGTTAAAAATTATGACAGATAATGGCCAAGTAACAAATTTTAAAAAAATATTAAAAAAGTCCCAGGATACCTCTCAACTTATTATCAGTATACATCCACGAGTCTTGGCTCTATTTATACACGACTTGTTTTTGTGACAATGTTCTTGATATATCGAATTTGAATCCGATACTGACCCATTCCGTCTCAATGCAGACAGCTTCTACCCAAATGTGTCAGTTGAACAACTGAGATTTTTTCGAAAAAAATTACAGTAAATAATCATACTAGACTTACGAAATATCCTAAAAGGATTTTGCGAAAAAAATGGCGGAGTTATGGCCCTTTGAAATTTTGCTAAAAATCCATACATTTTAAAAATCGTGCAATACAGAATGTGTTTAATTGCACATAACTCAAAGACCTAAAATGAAATTGCTTTTGTTTTGAAGCTATAGAAATGGACTTTAACATAATATTCAAGAATTAAGCACAAATTAATTAAAAATAATCCCAAAAATTACATATTTAATGGCAATTTTTTGTTGTTGTAATTTTAAGAATTTTTTTCTCATACAAAAAAGTTGGATAATTTTGTTAACTATGGCAAGTTACTCCCCTCATAGGGTAGGACTACTTATAAATTTATTTTTAGCCCATGCTGAATTTGATTCATATAACAGCTTGTTAAAATATCCAAAAATTTCATATTTTATAGGAGGCATAACTAAAAAAAAGCAATATTAAAAAAATATGGCCAAATAACATGTGGTTGTCTTTTGGAACCAGACTGGTGGAATTTTGATTTGTATAGGTACTATTTTTTTTTAAATGGAATATATTTTGTATGTAAAAGTTTTATTGCTGAAAGTTATTATGGATTTAAATTATTTTTAAAAGAAAATACTGGTTTTGAAAATCCACTATTTTTCATATTAAATAGAATTTGTTATCAAAAGTAGTTTCCATATTTTATGGAGTGTAAAATTATCAAATTTAATAAATACAATAAAATCCCTTAAACTTAAATAGCTTAAAAGAAGCCATCTTCTGCTTTACAGTACTGTTTTCACTAAAGCAATATTTTATTTATCTATAGATAATAATAAGTAAAACCTATAAAATTTTAATAATATATTTAAAATTATATAACAACATTAATAATTCAATAATATTTATGCTAGACAGTAAATCACACACTGGTTTTGCTCTTTGATTTTGCACCTGAGCTTGGTGTAATGACAACAACTTTTTGATGTTTGGTGTGATATTTGTTATCTGCAATCTTAAATCACCACGTTCCTCTATTGACAATCTATTTATTTTCTTAGTTTATAAATTGCTACCATCTTAAATCCTCTTTTGGCTACATGTGATCATAGGAATGCAATTAAAAACTTCTTTGATGCATCCCTTAAAGCTGGATATAATACTGGAAAGCAGGGAGGTGGCGGTGGTACTGAGTGCCCCCTAAATTTGACAAGAACAACAAATGCCCCCTTCAACCTGGGGCATTGGGAATCACTGGATTCTGGGATACGAGAAAGTGTTACAAATGATGGCAAAGAAGTGTCACGCTTGAAAGAAGTGAAGGAGAAAATATGGGAGAAAGAGAAACAAATGAGAGCTACTGATGGGGCGCAACAGCTGCTGATCGAACAGAGCCAAGCAACAATAAAGCAGCTGGTGGCAGCAGCGAATTTGAAGCAGTGTCGACTGTTGTTTGTTTACAATAGCGTGAGACATACAAGATGAGGGCAATGTTTTTTGGCGACATAATGAGGAACCTACTTCCGTTTGAGGTTTCGAAGAGAAAGCATGGAGAGGAAGATACGGCTGGGGAAGAAGCAAAGTTAAGAAGAGACAGAGAGAGGAAGAGAGAATGTTTAGACCTGTATGACGATGGCAGGAGTCAGGGTCGCATTTAGGTTTAGAGGGCCCCTAGTCTATGCATGTGGTGTAGTCTCCTGTTGGCAGTGGCACGTACAATTTATAGGTGATCCCTTTTTTAAAAGGTCCAGTCAAACAGAGCGCGTGCGCGTGCTAAACAAGGGGTGCCCGCAGCGTTCTGACGATGTCAAACACAGCGCGGGCTGACCGAAGCGATCCAGTGTGGGGAACAAGCGTCATGCAAAACGATCACAGTATTTGGCCATAGGTGACTCGCTTTTTCCTTCCGGATCAGTAATACAACTGTCTCCAGCGTAGTAAAAGAAGTAGCTGGGACGTTTTACAGCCTGTATATTTACCTGTTCCGACCGATGATGTGTGAAAAACTCTGAGGAGGGGTTCAGAGTACCTTGGCACTTTCCGAATTGTATTGAAAGTGTAAACGGAAAATATGTGAAAATAAAATGTCCTAACAACATTGGCTCAAGCTATTTTTGTTACTTTTTTCCCATAGTTTTACTGGATATTTTTGATCCAGTTTGCAAGTTCCTTGTAGTTGATATTGACAGTTACGGCCGGACAGCGACAGTAGCATCTTTCAAAATTTTTCCTTTTATTCTGAATTCGTTCACTGTGAAACTATTCTATCTTTGAAAGCATTGCCAGGTATGGATACCCCCTGGGGCGGATCCAGAATCTAGCTTTGGGGCGGCTTGTGCGGATTTTGGTTTGGGGGGGGGGCTGACTTGAGTGGATTTTGGTTGGGGGCCTTGTTTTCAGTGGATTTATAGTCCCCTCGGGCCTCGAATCCGTAGAGCTAAAAAAAGGTCACCAAAATTACAATGTCGGAGGCGGCTCTAGATACTTTTGAGGGGGGGGGCTTGAGCCCCCTAGCCCCCCCCCCCCCCGCATACCCCCGTCTCTCATGTATTTGTGACCGTCGAATGTTACGCGCTGCAGACTTATTTAATGCGTCCTTTTCCGACAGACGATCAAAGAAAATATTTAATAAACTGCATAGCAGAGCACGACGTTCCGTTGAAAATTTTTTTGGCATATTAGCCCACAAGTGGCGTGTTTATTTAGCTATGGAGACGGATATCTAAACATATCGTAAACATACGTGTTTACTAATTTCTTGCTTACTCAGGTAAAGAGTATTATACGTTTTATGTCAAAAGTGCAAATAAATAATAATAATAAGTTGCAACTAAATAAATGTAACCAATAAATAATGATTATGTAAATAATGTAATTCAAATCATAAATGAAATAAAATGTTTTAAATAAATAAATAGTAATGCAAATAACAATGGCTAGTTTCTTTCATTTTCTCTACAAATTCAATCAAAACTTCACTTTTGCTGTTATTTTCGCAGTCGGAATGGTGTGAATCAAATAAATAATCTTTTTCGAGCACCAACTTAATTAATTCCTCTATTTCGACATCCGCCATCTTGATGTGATCGCGCGATATCTGTGTGCACGCACAACCTGATCGCTGCCCGCGACTGGATCGCGCGTTCTACCCGCCTTCTGTTTGACAGGGTTGATGCAATACAATGTGATACAGCGCCCTCTGCCCGCGCTCTGTTTGACCGGGCCTTAATCTCTAATACTGACCTATGCGGAGGCCCCTCTGGCAGTTGTGCAGGCCCCCTTCATGGTATGGGCCCCTAGGCCACAGCCTAGGTATCCTGTGCTTAAATGCAGCCCTGGCAGGAGTATAAGGAAACTTAAAAGAAGAAAGAAGAGATGGTCGCAAATTTGTTCAGTGAAGGGAGAAATTTGTTAAAGTTTAAAGGATATGTACAGTGTAGTAATGTTGAATATGCAACAAAAAAAATGTTATGTTGGGGAAGGTAGAGACATGGGCAAGATTCTCCCTACATGAATAAGGTTTTAAACTGAAATATTGTAGGTTTATGTTTGTCTCAGGTGTTGTATACTCGTTGTAGCCGTCCAGCCTTCATCTGTAATGAGGGACAAGTTACTTTCTGTACATTACCTAGAAGCTAATTCTGATTACTTAGTATCATAAATTTTATTTGTCTCACATATTTTCTCCTTTAAATCCTTAAGTGAAGGATTTAAAGCTTTACACTCTGAGTTATAGTGTCCTTTTAACTACAAAATAGACTTTCCTACTCCCTTATGTCTAAGATCTATTGTCAATTTACTTTCATGGTTCACTCTTCCCTCCCACATGTTGTGTTTAAATCTTCCACCAGTATTTATCCAGGCCTCATCGCCAATAAAGCATTTTACATGCTCACAATTCCCTGCATTTCTACTTTACATACCACAATGATTTCCAACCCAATTCTTTTGTCATTTCAGTTATCAATAATTTCTATAGACAAATCTAGTTGCCCTCCTCTGTTTCAATATTTGATATTCATAGTGTGTCTCCATATATCACAAGATTCCAGCAAAATTCTGTAACCTATCTCTCTTATTTCCCCAGTACATCCTCTCCAACAGATGCTATACTTTAAACCCTTTAACTTCAACCTCCCTAACGTGCCCTTCCCAAAGCTTAATTTCAACTCCCCCAGATATTAATACTTTATTATCCTTTCTGGATACCTGTGCATTTGCTTACAATACTCTCATAATGTAATCCTATTACTCACCATTGCATCCTTTGCAGACAGCCTAACCTTGGACTGTATATAACAACAATCATTCATTAGAATAATGAACAATACTCTATGGTATACCTGTTCTCACATCCATTATGCACTCTTGACTCTTCAGATACTGACTTTTAAGAATTCTTACACCCAGCAAGATACTCCATGATCTATTCCAACAGTCTTAACCTTAATCATAACCAGTACATGACTGATTCCATCAATTGCCTAACAAAGATCTAATGCCACACTATCTACTTGGCCACTATTGTGTATATAATCTGAAATATATTGTACCTAAGCTACTAATTGAGATTCACATGAATAACCACATCCAAATCCATGCTGCTGACTTACAAGCAACTTCTTATCCTCACAGATTTTCCTAGTGTAGCTGATTACACAATTCTCCAGCAATTTAATTTAACTGTGATGGAGTACTTGCTCTGGTGACTATTTCCCTGCACACCCATTTACCCCCTTTCCTTTTCCCACCTACTTTTTACCTCAACTAATTTCAACTTTAAATCTTTTTAAGTATTTTTGGTAAATTATTCATCATTTCTCTTGGTAATTTATTACAATCCCTGACCACCTTACCTACAAAAGAAGAACTTTACACACCCTTATGCCTAAAATAGAGTGCCAATTTGTGGCCACTGTCCTCTTTTCCCTTCCTTGCACTTCCTTAATTTTTCCACCAATATCTTTCCATGCCTCGTCACCAACATGTGCCTTGTACACTCTCATGATTCTCTTCCCCTTCTCCTGTCTTGCAATGAATATCATTCCAGCTCATTTATCATAACACTACTGATTGTGCTCTGTGGTAATTTCCAGGGACAAATCTGGCAGCCCCTCTCTGCACACTCTCCAACTCCTGTTGGTGGGGTCCCATACTACACCACCATATTTTCAAGCATTGGTCGGACCAACGTTTTGTAACCAAATCCCGTTACTTCTCTAGTACATCTACTCATCATTCTATCCAACAAGTGAAGGATTTTTAAGTCTTTCCCTACTACCTGACTAATGTGTCTCGAACAGCTGAGTTTGTTATCACATGTTATGCCAAGGTATTTATATTTTAAGTCATCAACAAACAATTCTTTCCCTACCTTATAACCAGTCAGTCTTTAGTTTTTTATCTGTGTATCTAATAAGATGACTTGTATTTTCATTTATCTTCATCCTATGTTGAACTATCCTGTCCAGATCACCCTGCAGCTGTTCAGTCTTCTACAATTTTGATTCTCTTATATAAAATTATGCCATCTGCAAACAACCTAACTTCTGATAGTAATCCAGCAACACAATCATCACGGATAGCAATTGTACCAATAAGCTACACTGTGGCACTTCCACTTCATTTGATATTGCATTTCCTATCCCAACTTTTCGCTTCCTACGTTTTAAGAATTCCTATACCAGTAAATTACTTTTTCATCAACTCTAATAGTTGTTCCTATTTACCACCATTTTATGGCTCCCTCCAGCAAAACACTTTGAACGATCTAGTGTTAAACTACCAATTTGGCCTCCCTTGCCCATTTTATCTGAGTTACCTTGCAAATAGCCTACTAACTGAAATCGCATGAATATCCTTACCTAAAGCCATGTTGTCAACTTGAAAACGCTTATGTTCCTCACAGATACCTATGATATGGCTGCATATCAATCTCTCTTTTAATTTACCTACCACTGATGTCAAATTGTTTGATCTGTAATTTTTGATACTATTCGTCACCCCCCCCCCCCCCTTTTATGGAGCAGTACTGCTATCACACTTTTCCAGTCCTCTGTGTAACAGCCCTCAAACCTTGACTTTAAATGGAATTGTGTTTTATTATGCAGTACCTGGGAGACCGATCTAAGCTCGGCATCTTTCGATTTCTGTTCAATATCCAAGATTTCGAGTAAGTTTGACTAAAGTAAAAGGCTTAAAGGCTTCCTAGGCATTTTGAGGTGCACCGTCAACCAAAGAGAAGCTTAATGCAAGCCAGGGATTAATTAATGGTGCTAGATTTGCGGTAATTCAAGGGATTCTATGATAACCCTTGATGATGGATTCTTATGTACCTCGATGAGAAAAATTGAAAGTAAATAACATTTTTTTAAATATATTTCGCTTAGTTCTCGAGATATCGTATCTCAAAATTGACGTGGTTGGTTGAAATACGACCTGGAACCAGAAGATAAATTTCGCCATAGCCAAGTTTGATGAATTCGTATGAAAATCGTCGGGACAAATCGAAAATAAAGAATTTATTTTTCTGATATCTCAAATGAAGAGGTTAGGATTAGATCCGGCCTGGACCAGGAAAAAAATTTAACCAAAACCACTATGTCTATAAGGTGGAAATGTACTTTCAATGGTTTTTTTTGTTCCTAATAGTTGTTGTTAGGTTGAAATACGCCCTGGACTAGAAGAAACATCACAAAAAGCAAGGAACTATATCTATAACCGATTTTGACATGCTATATCCAGAACATTTATTCTTTATTTTCGATATGTTTCGTTGGGTTCTATAAGACTCCATCATCATATTGTGACGTCAAGTAAGTATAGAACATCATTTATTTATTTATTTATTTATTTATCAATCTTGTTCCATGGATCCCTGCTGAGGAAATACCTCTGGGATGTGAAACATGTCATTGTTGATACATATACACATAATATGAGTCATATCATAGTAATATATATATACATATTTTACAAATACAAGAAATAATAATAAACATACATTTTTGCAACTGAGTTTTGCAAACGTCATAATGAGTACAATTAATTATTTTCTTCAAATTCTTGAATGGAGTAGAAGGAGTTGCCAATAAGATAATCTCTAAGTTTTTGTTTGAATACATCTTTATTATCTGAAAGCTGTTTTATACGATTAGGTAGTTTATTAAACAGATGTATCCCAGAATAATTAACTCCTCTTTGTACTAATGACAGAGATGTTTGTGTTTTATGCAAGTTATTTCTGTTTCTTGTATTGAAACTGTGTACCTGTGAATTAGGTGTAAACAGGTTAAAATTTTCTATGACAAAGCTCATGAGAGAATATATATACTGAGAATACATTGTAAGAATATTCAGTTTCTTAAAGAGTTGTCTGCAAGAAGTTCTTGGTTTTACCCTACACAGAAACCTAATAGCTCTTTTCTGTGCTATGAAAACTTTTTTACTTTGTGAAGAGTTTCCCCAAAAAATTATGCCATATGACATTACTGAATGAAAATATGAGTAGTACACCTGTTTCATTAATTCTAGATCTGCTGTTAGAGAAAGTGTTCGTATTGCAAAGGTGGCACTACTTAACTTTGCCAGTAGTGTAGTGATATGATCATGCCAACAGAGTTTCTGATCTATTTTAATACCAAGAAATTTTATACTCTCTGTTTCTAAGATTGTGTTGTTTTTATAGTTTATACATATATCTGGCTGTGCATAGTTTTTTGTTTTAAACCTAATATAATGTGTTTTTTCAAAATTTAATTTTAATGAATTTGCCTTAAACCAATTTGCTACTACTCTAAGTACTTCATTTACATTAAATTCTATAGTACTGTTTGGTGTTTTACGCACAGTAAGGTTAGTGTCATCTGCAAATAAAACACTCTTAACTTCGTCGGATAAATTTCCAGGAAGGTCATTGATGTATAACAGAAAGAGGAGGGGACCTAAGACAGAGCCTTGTGGAATTCCATGTTTTATTTTTCTCCCAGTCTGATGAAGCATCTTTACTTATTTTAGAATCAAAAATTGAAACTTTTTGCATTCGGCTTTCAATGTATGATTTAAACCATTTACCTGCGGTCCCAAAAATACCATAGTATTCCATTTTTTTCAAAAGTAATTCATGATTTACACAGTCAAATGCTTTTGCAAGATCACAAAATATTCCTACAGGATTCATTTTATTATTCAGTTCCTCAAATGTGTTATTTAAAAATGAATATATAGCCATTTCTATGGATGATCCTTTTTTGAACCCAAATTGTGAATTAGTTAGGATATTATAGTGTGTAACATGTTTTATTACTCTTCTATACATGACTTTTTCAAAAACCTTTGAGAATGTTGAAAGTAATGAAATGGGACGATAGTTGTCTACACATGTTACTTCTCCTTTTTTAAATAATGGTTTTACAACAGCATATTTTAGTCTATCGGGAAAAACACCTTGTATTAAGGATTCATTACAAATGTGAGCAAGTACCTGACTGATACAGTCTGAACATCTTTTCAGTAATTTACTTGAAATATTGTCATAGCTGGAAGAATTTTTAGGTTTTAATTGTTTAATGAGTTTATTTATTTCTGAGACTGTTACTGGTGGCAATTTCATCTCCACAAAGCTATTTGGGAAAGCAGTCTCAAGAAGCCTTAGAGCACTATGTGGGGATTGCTTTTCTATGCCTAATTTATCTACTACTGACGTAAAATGTTTGTTAAATATTTCACAAACTTCCCCTACTTCGCTATACACATATCCATTTTGTTCTATTTTTATGTCCTTAGAGTGATTTACAGTTTTTCCTGTTTCAGTCTTTATTATATTCCATATTGTTCTCATTTTATTGTCTGAATTTTCTATTTTCGCCGATATGTACCTGTTCTTGGCCTTCCTTATTACATTTCTTAGTATTTTAGAATAAAGTTTATAGTGAACTTTCAGCGCATAGTTATCCGATTCTCTCATTTTTAAATAAAGGTCCCTCTTTGTTTTACTAGAGATTCTAATACCCTTTGTTATCCATCCCATGCCCAGTTCATTGTTTGGAGTGTTGAGAATTTTCCTTTTTTGAAACTACCTTCAAAAAGTGTTAGAAATATATTCAGAAAGGAATCAAATTTCGCATTAACACCCTGCGCATTATATACTTCTAACCAGTTTTCATTGTTTAAGGTATCTATGAAGTGTTTTATATTATTTTCACTAATATTTCTTCTATAAACCCAGCTTTTCTTTATCTGTTTAACAGTGTTCCTGGACTCGATACATAATAGCTGGGCATCATGATCTGAGATACCATTTATTACTGGATGTATGCTGTAATTACTGCACTGAGAAATATCCATAAAAAATTATCAATTGCAGTCCTGCTATTATTTTGTATTCTCGTAGGAAAATTTACAAGTGCTGTTAAGTTAAAAGACAACATCAAGGCTTCCATATCTAATCTATCATTGCTGTGATTCAGAAAGTCAACATTGAAATCTCCACATAATACTATTTGTTTGCTATTTGTAAAACTTAGTAGCAAAGACTCTAAATGAGATAAAAACAGTCTGAAATTACCTGAGGGGGCCCTGTAAATTGCTATCACTATCAGCTCTTCCTTATCATATTCTAGTTTAGTAACACAACATTCAAAGTGTTGTTCTATACAATACTTACTTACAACTACACTACTGCATTCAATATTATTTTTAACAAAAATGGCAACTCCCCCTTTCTCCATTTTACATCTGCAGAAATGAGAGCTTAATTTAAAATTTGGGATGGACAGCTGAGATATTCCTGTATCAGACAAATGATGCTCAGATATACACAAAACGTCTACATTAAAATTTCTGGAATTTTGAATCTCTTCTAGGCTTAAGGTAATGTCATCAGTTTTACTAAATATTCCTCTTATATTCTGGTGGAAAATACTGGTCTGAACACTTTGACACTTTGAATTGTTTATTATTACATACTGGTATATCAGTTGGAATTTTTAATTTCAACAAATTATGATCATCAGAGACATTAATTTCCTTTAGACATCGTAATAAATGGAAATCTGATAAAACTGTGGATATCTATAAAGAACATTGGAAATTAGGAAGGGTATATTTTAAAGTATACATGTGCAAATTTCCTTCAGAATCGGATAGATAGATAGGATGGAAAGGAAGGAGCGGAGTTTGGACTCTCGAAACCAAATGTAGGCAGTATTTTTCTGTTTGTTTTTAAAGTATACATGTGAATACTTCCTTCAAAATCAGAAAGAAATGGTAGCTTTGTATAAAGAACATTGTCAGTAATTAAAGGGGTAGTAAGGGGCATAGGGTTTGCGTTTTCTGAAAGTTATGTGGACAGTATTTTTCTTTTTCTATTTGTTTTAAAGTATACGCATGTGAAAGTTTCATCGAATCAGATTGAAATGTAGGTTTAGGACAAATATTAAGGGAAGGGGGCTAGGGTAGTTATTTGATTTTTTGGTCAGAAATCTTCTCCATAAAAAATTACATACATATGTGCTAACTTTCATAAAGATCGGTCAAATGGTGTCGACTGTAGCTTTCTAAAAAGAAATTGATAAAAATCAAGGGGGTGGAAATGGGGAGAGGGGTTCAGTTTTTGCAAACCAAGAGTTTGCATTATTTTTCTCATTGTTTTATAGTAAAATTTTGCTAAGTTCTGTCTAAACCGGTAAAAAATTAAGCATTTTAAGGGGGAGAGGGGATGGTTTTTAGATCTTTTTGTCAGACACCTTCTTCGTTAAAAATACATATAAGCACCAACTTTCATGGTAATAGGTCAAACGATCGCGACTGTAGCTTTTTATAAAGAACATTGACAAAAGTTAATGGGGTTGAAGAAGGGAAAGGGTGTAAACTACCTTTCTTTTATATCTTTAATAATCAGCTAAAAAGCGATGAGAAATAGGGTTAATGTTACTACATGGTACCGCAGCTTAGAAGCAAATTCACAATGCCTTAAAGTCAGAAAAGTAGATAAACAGTTAACAATAAGAATAAGCAAACAGTTTATAGTAGAAGATCACTTTTAAACTCACCTAAATAAGCGTAATCCTTAATCATCCAAAATTGTAAACAACCTAGTTGGGTTACATGATCATATCACTAATTTTCCAAACGTTTCGGGACTGTAAAACACTAGTATAATAATAATTATACTAATGAGACTAAAATTCACTGATAATTTGTAGTTTCAGATAGAGTAAAGACAGTAAACACGAAAGTTAAAACAAACTATACATGTGCACTCTTTAATAAAAGATTATAACTTGAATCGATAATTTTCGAGCTTAAAAGTAGTTTTTATGCTACCAAATAATATTACAAATAACATTTTTTAAGTTTCAAGTAATTGCCGGTTGTCTAATAAAAGATGTAAGTAATTTTAAAGTCGCAAAATAAAACGAAAATGTGGTCATTTATGAAATAGAATTACGAACCTTTAAAGCCACTTCAGTAACTAAAAACACTTGCAGAACACTTAAATAAATTAAAGGAAAGCTCAGTAAATAACATTTTGTGAAATAAGTAGTAAATAAGAAAATAGTAATTTCAAGACAAAGGTTTCTATGTTGGATTTTAGAAAATTAATAACTTTTGGAATACGTAACGGATTTTAAAGAAAGTTAGCTCATTGGAATCAGCAGTCATGTGAGAACATTTTTGCAATAGTTTAATCCAAAAATTATAAACATGAAAAAATTATTCGTTAAGTCAAAACAACCACACAATTTCACTAACGAAAATAAATGTTTTGCAAGGATTTGACGAAATTTGAGACTAAAACCCACTAATCATAAAACACTTCTACGGAGACGCTTTACGCATAGTGATTTTCTGAGAGCCCTCTGTTAACATATTTTTCTTGAACATTTTTTTATTTCGGAAGTAAGATGCCATTCTGATAAAAGGAAGTGCAGGTTGGACGGTTTCAGGAAGACGGGAGATCTCGGTGGCGTACGGATGTGTAGTTGGATTAAAGCGCGTTGTGGCATGGAGGATCATGGGAAGACTTAGAAACAGGAAGTGATGGCAAAGCTCTTCAGGGTGGCCATGTTGAAAATTTGAATTTTGTAATACATGTGGACAGTTGGGAGGAGAGTGTGAATTTTCTGTTCGGGGTTCGGTGGTCCTGTTTGCTTCATTTCTTGCAACTTACTTGTGATGAGTAGTCTGATGCCTTAGCTGACTGCAATATATGCAATATAGGGAACTTTTTCAAGAATACATTGCTTTTGTGATCTGAACTTTAAAATTTTTCATTTCTAAGATAGTACCATATTACCTAGGGTTTATTTTGGTGAGTGGCAGCCATTTCTATTGTGCAGTTAGCGATTTCTGACGGTTTCTGAACATTTGTCAACCATTATCAGTATTATGTAGGTGCAACAGTTTAGTGGAGAAGCCGATACTCACCCCGGTATACGGCTAGGCCCCTAACAAGGGGTTGAGCTTTTGCAACCAAATGTTGACAGGATATGGCAACTTTAATGGAGACCAGTTAAATGGTGTCGACTGTAGCTTTGTATAAAGAACATTGGTAAAAATTTAGGGAGTGGATAGGGGGGAGAGGGCTTCAGTTTTTTTAAACCAAAAGTTGACAGTATTTTTCTCTTTACTTTTGACTATACATGTCCAAGGTTTCATCGAAATCGGATAAAAATGGTGGTTTGTATAAAAATTAAGGGGTGTAAAAGGAAGAGGGGTGGTTTCCTATTTATTTATTTTTTGGTCATATTATCCATGAAAAATTACATGTATATGGCAACTTTAATGATAATCAGTCAAACAGTGTCGAGTGTAGCTTTTTATTAAGAACATTGACAATAATTAAAGGGGTGGAAGGAGGGGGGGTGGGTTGAGCTTTGGGAGACCAAATGTTGATAGAATTTTTATCTTTGTTTTAAAGTATACATGGGCAAAGTTCAATAAAAATCAGATAAGAAATGTAGGTTTCTATAAAATTAAGGGGTGTTAAGGGGAGAGGGGTGTTTTTTTATTTTTTTGGTCAGAAACCTTCTTCATGAAAAACTACATGTAATTGTCAACTTTAATGCAGATCAGTTAAATGGTGTCGGCTGTAGCTTTGAATAAAGAAAATTGGTAAAAATTAAGGGGGTGGATAGGGGAAGAGGGGTTCTGTTTTTTAAATCAAAAGTTGACGGTATTTTTCTCTTTATTTTTGGCTATATATGTCCAAAGTTTCATCGAGATTGAATAAAAAATGTGGATTTGCATAAAAATTAAGGGGTGGAAGGGGGTAGAAGAGGGTAGAAGGGGTGGTTTCTCAATTAAATTCATATGTGACCACTTTGGAGGTATACCCTATCCACTAAAATAATTTCATTTAATTCAGTTCAAAATTGGCGAAGATATCACTGAACATACATTTAAAAAAAAAAAAAAAAAAAAAAAAAAAAAAAAAAAAAAACAGACGAATTGAGACCCTCCTCCTTTTTTTGAAGTCGGTTAAAAATGATAATGAATAGAAAATGGAAAGTAAAACTGTGCATGGGTATCCATTGCGGAAGTGCAGTAGATCTCAGTTAATGGTCCTAAATTTCTATTAACTAATGGACATAGGTGACAACAGCTGAAAAGCAAAATATTTTGAAATTTGAAATTAAAAATGAGTAAAATTTGAAGTTACAATCTATAAAGATAGGTACTGGTAAGTTGTGGTTCTATGGGAGAAGGTGCAGGTGAGGGGGATGGGTGGGAGGAAAATTGGTGCTATCTTAAATTTAGACCTGGTGGTTGTCTGGTACCCAGTTGGTACTGATAAACCAGTTTCCACCTTCTAAGTTCCAAAATACTGCTTTTATCTGAGAGGACTCTAATGGTGCGGACTGAGAAATATGCATTAAAAATGTTTGTACCATGTATGGTGGCATGATAAGATATAGGGTGGTCAGGATTCTGGGTGTGTACCGATTGTCTGTGTCCATTCATTCTAATGGCCACTGGATTTGTTGTGAGTGGAATGTAGGAGGCTGGGCAATGGTTGCAAGTGAGTTGGTATATAAGGTGGGAGGATACACAAGTGGCGAGTCCTGTGATGGGAAAGCTTTCCCCAGTTATGGGGATGGTAAAGGTATATATATATATAATAACAATGAGCAGGAAAATGCCTTAAGGCAATAAAACTAAGGATGGATAGGGAAATATGACCCAACACTTACCAAAGATGAATGCGGCTGGGACGATGAATATAAAAAAACCCACAAAAAAGCACAATATTTCGCCAATAGCCTTATTCGTGTGGAAGTGAGACACCACGCAGAGTCAGCTGTGTACACAGCGATTGCCGTCCAGTGAATGATTCACAGACATTCAACAGGTTTACACTCTTTGTTCTGTTAGGTGTGGGAAGTATCCCTCTTTCACTAAAATATTTGAAAACTTCTGCTGCCTTGCATATTAATTGATCTCCCTACCTAGTTCAAACCTTGCATATTTAAGTCGTACCCTTTAATATTAATTCTATTTCAGAACTGCTTTCCCGAAATTCTCTTAATTATAGATGAGAACAAAGGTAGTCATCACGGAAAATAAAAATTGCTTTCCTTGACACAAAACTGATATCTTATGATATGTCAAAAGTGAAATTTTACATGAATACCTATTGCTATACTTTCATTATTGATGTTCCCTTTTACTGCAATTATGATGGCATATGTTGGAGATTAACTTTCTATGTGGGGTTGTCATCACTTTAAACATGCTCACTTGAAGATATGGGTTCTTTAAAATAGATGTCATCAAACTCCTCACTGTGAATATTGAATCAACTGAATATATTGAAGAAAAAGACATGGTCAAGTTACAAAATGAAATATGCTAGATATGTTGACAAACTAATTTAGGTTTAATATTTTCCTTAAAAAAGTATCTCCAGCACCACTGATTGGTGTGAATATAATCGTCAGCCTTCAACATCAAAAGAAAACAGGTTCTAATGATTACAAAAGCTTCCACAGTCACTGCATGTATTAGCTTGGTTCTCCGGGTGGAGTTGCATCAATTTATTAAAACCTAACATTTCTGCCATCATGCTGTGGCTTTCTTCAGAGGACTGCTTTGTCAGTTGCTGCTATTGCCTTATATAGTAGAAAGAAGCTAGCGCACTCACTAACCGTCCATGGTGATGTCACCACCACATTTAAAGAAGACATTTCTAGCCAATAGTTATATCGTAGATGCTTGTAATAAGGCCTTGACATGCCTTGACCACTCCACTTTGTCTCACACTCCAGCATCATTGGCAGAGAACAACAAACCACTTGACAAGGCAGTGGCCATTCTGCCATACACCCAAGGAGTGATGGATAAGATTGGTCAGCTGCTTAAAAAGAAGAACATCTGTCCCATATACAAGACCGCTAAGAAATTATCCAGCATCCTGACCAGCGTTAAAGATACGAGAGAAAAATTGCAAACACCAGGAGTATATAAAATTCCTTGTATTTGTGGCAAGGTATACATTGGGGAAACAGGATGCACCAATAGGGAGAGGCTCAATGAGCACTTCAGGCATTTGAAAAATAATGACGCCAGCAAGTCTGCTGTAGTTCTACATTCAGCTGATAGTGACCATTCAATTTTATTTGATAAGAACAGCGTTATAGCCATTGAGAACAAATGTTGGCCTAAGCATATAAGAGAAGGGTAAGAAATACAAAAACGGCCGAACAACATGAACGTTGACAGTGGTTTGCTACTTGACCATATTTGGTCATACCTGCTCAAGAAAATCCAAGTTGAACAAACCCATCCTGCTGCCTACACAGGGCACGGTGATGGGACATTTAGTGAGCATGCTAGCTTCCTTCTACTACAGGGTCCTCCCTCATTTTAATAGAAAATCACAGAAAATCTAAATATGAAAGAGAATAATTATTTTTATTTATGAAAAATACATACTTTGCCATTTTTGATTAATTGATTTTAAAAATTATATCTGCTAAATGACGTCCTCCATTGTCGACACATTGACGAAGTCTATCCCAGAAGTTCTTCATACATCTTCATGTCATTTATCTTGTAATGGCTGCCACTTCTTGGGTAATGGCCGCTTTCAGTGATGTGGGACGATGTTTGTATACTAGAGCCTTTAAGTGTCCCCAAAGAAAAAAATCAAGGCGATAAATTAGGTGGCCTTGAGGGCCTTGCAAAGAGAGAAGATACCCAGGAACCAACTCGTGCAACATTTCCATAGAACGCCGAGAGGTGTGGGATGTTGCTCCATCTTGCTGGAACCACACTTCTTGATCTTCATGATATGCAATAAACTGGTTTATCGTAGGTTGTAGGAAGGTCTCTAGCATGTGACAAGAACGGTATGAATTAACCGTTACCGTGTGACCACCTTCTTCAAAAAAATATGGTCCCCACACAAAACATTCAGCAACAGCGTACAAAACTGTCACATGAGGGCTGTGTAGTGGTCCCTGACGAATTTCATGATGGTCTTCTGCAGCCCAGTAGCGGAAATTCTGTTTGCTTACAGTTACTGATAAGTGGAAATGGGCCTCATCTGAAGAAATATACAAAGTGCCAGGTGGAATGTTGAAGAATTTCCTCACATGCATCTTTGCGAGTTTCACTTAATTCCTGGGCAACCATCATTTTGAAGGGGGTGCATATGAAGTTCTCTACGAAGAATTCTTCTTATTCTCCTATCATATAATCCCAGGGTAGCTTCATGTTTAAGTGCTGAACGGATTGGTGATTGTTGCACAGACACACTCACATGCGCCACGTTTTCCGGCGTTATTGCAGTCCGAGGACGGCCTGTAGGTTTTCTTTTCAGTGCTGAACCTGTCTTTCTAAAGTTTGACACCCACAGTTCAATAGTTTTTCTATCCTGGACACGATCATGTCGGCCAAGTTTGAATCATCTCCGAAATGCTCGCTGAGTACTAATCACAGAACCACTGTTACGAATAAATTCTTCTACAACAAATGCACGATGCTCACCAAGACACACCATAGTGCAAACTGAAAATGGCACGTACATCGCTTTCAAACAAAACACACTCGACATCTGTATCCTCACTTCAACCCGCACGTCGGCTATGTCAAATGCGGGAGGCTTTATTGCCGGACCCTGTATATAAGTTGATAGCGGCAACTGACAAAGCAGTCCTCTGAAGAAAGCCACAGCACGATAGCAGAAACATTAGATTTTAATAAATCGATCCAGCTCCACTCGGAGATCCGAAATAATACATATAGTGACCATGGAAGCTTTCGTAATCATTTGATGAATCTCTATGGGGAGAATATTTTTAAATCAACCAGACAGTTTGCATCACTATGACAGAAGAGGAACATGATGCTTAGCCATCTAGCCTTTCTTTGTAGGTGCCATGATAAAGACTTCCTCCCAGGTTTTTTCATGATCAAGCATCATATGCAGACACCGACAGCCCACCGCATCCTGAAGAGGAACTCTCAGGCATGCTCTGTGATCAAATCCACAAAACTTAAAGAGAATTAACAGCACTGGAAGTAAGTATCTTCAACCTGCACTTATTCTTTAGCAGCATCTTAGACACCAGTGACTGGACCAAATTGAAACAACTGTCATGGAATCAAGCTTACAATGCCTTTGAAAAAATGAGGAGGTGGCAAATCATGAAGTTTTAGAAGTTAGCAGATCAGCAGCATCCCCAGCAGCAAACAAATATGTTGGAGCGTTGTGTGGTCAACCTCATTGAGGAACACCTCTCAGTTCTCGCTAGAGGACTTAATTCACTATAATACCAGCTGAACACTGATGGATGAGGTGATTGCTGCAGTGGAGTCTTCTGTTTTGTGCCTAACAGTTGATGATGCTTACAAAATCTGGAGTACCATGGTGAAGATTTTATCAAGTGCAAAGCCACCTGCACCGAATCTCACTCAGGAAGAACATATTGCCCTATGTCAATTGAAAGAGAGGGAAGATATAGTTATTTTACCTGCTGACAAAGGCAATGCTTATATTGTCATGTATTCTGATGCTGTTACAGTACGAGACATATGAGAAGTTTAAAATCAATCCTCACAACAGATTAGACACCTCGTAACCACCAAAATACATGAAGCAACCTCAACTGAACCTGAGGCGAAGAAGAAATTAACTACTTCCAACAATCTCCCTCCTAGATTTTACGGCCTTCCAAAAATCCACGAAGACAGTGTATCTCTGAGACCTATCGTCAGTGCTCTTCTATCTCCTATTCATCCACTGGCCAGATATTTAGCAGAAAAGTTGAAGATTTTGAGGAACTCTTCCTCGACCATATCAACAATTCCTCCCATTTCATTGAAATCATCAGGAACAGATGACTAGAAGAAAATGAAATTCTTGCCAGCTTCGATGTCACATCGCTTTTTACCAACGTGCTAGCACAGGAGGTCATTAATATAATCAGAGAGAGATTATAATCGCTCAACAGGTCACTGGAATGGGCTTCACTTACTGAGTTCTGCCTGAAAATGACCTTCTATTAGTACAAGTATCACTTCTGCCAACAGAAGGAAGGAGCCGCTATGGAAAGCCCATTGTCCCCAGTAGTCACCGACTTATTTATGGTAAGCTTTTGAAGCTGAAGTTATCCATAATGCCTCCTTCAAACTATTGCTATGGCTGAAATTTGTGGTTGACACATTTGTCACTTGGCCCCATGGAATAGATTTGATTCATGTCTTCTTCAATCATTTAAACAGAAACCATGATCAGATTAAGTTTACTATGGAGATTCGATGTATTCCTGGATGTATTAGTTACAAGAAATGATGATGGCTCCTTGGGCCACTGAGTATACTGAAAACCAATGCATACTAATCGGTACCTCCACGCTGACTCTCACCATCATCCAGCGGTCAAAAGCAGAATTTTAAAAACTTTAACTATCTGTGAGACTTTCCTGGTATATTGCCACAGTGTAATCTTCATGGATGTACAGGCAGATGGTGTGCTGTCTTCATCAGGTGTGACATGGATTCCGGTGATTATAAGAATGCTGATACTGCCTCGACTGACCTCTCTCATGTTACAATCCCATTTATATGCCGCACCTGACTGTGAAGCATAGTGACAGTAATCCATAACAAGGCACATCATATAAGTAGGAATGTGAATGTAATCAGGCCAACCAAGGCAGTACTAGCAGGCTTCTAACAACCGGAAACCACATGACAGCAGAGCTAGCTGTCAAAATGTTGTGATTTCATGACATCCTTGAAGATTGCATTGCATCCCAGTAGTATGATTATATGTTTCTAAAATCAAGTCATTATGTGTGTTCCTGAGTCAGAATTCACATAAACAACATTTACTTAAATCCTTCATTTTTATGTGTGTTGCCTGATATGTATATGAAGTAGTGTCCTGAAACTTATGAAATCACCTAAAATTTATAGCTATAATTTTTTTCAGGGGATAATGCAAAAAGTATCAATTTTTAGTAGTGTAACTATTTTGTATTTAACAAATGAAGTTATTTGTTTTGTTTTCACATAAAAATGTAGAATGGATTTTTCAATGTGCTCTGCTGCTGCCATTTTTGAAAAATATCATCTCTTTGTAGTAACATGTAAAGAGTTTTTTGTTTTCTTTTACTGATTTTTTTATATTGAACTAGAGATATGCTGTTTAACCGTTTATCACTTCCAACCTACTACAACATATTCTGTCTATGAATTATTTTAATGTTTAATATTTTACCCACTTTTGTTACATAAAAAACCTAATTTATGTGGTCAAGGATCAAATGACAGAGCTTGGGAATTTGTTTCACTTGTCATGACTGGACATACAGCTGATCCTTGGAGCATTAATAAGCTACTTCACATATATAAGGAAAGTTTTTCTAGAAACAAATGTTCGATCAGAGTCCACTGTAAACTCCATCCTGAACTGAGAACATTGGTTATTTACACCATTTCCTTGCCACAAGATGCCAGACCAATCTAGTTCAGAGTGAAAACTCTATTTCTTAGGCTCTCTTAGTTTATAATTTTCACTGTACATCTGCTGTTGTTATTGATCTAATTGAATATTTATTTTTAGGTATGGAATTCTTCCAATAAAGTGGACAATACTGTTTCAATTATTTAACTCAGCTTTATTTGTTGTGTTGACAGATTTCTGCTACGTGAGCATCTGGCAGAACATGAAAAGTCAGCAGTGCAACCTACAGAACTACAGTTTATTTCTGGCATAGATCTGACACATAACCTGGAAGATGGAGACATCGTTATACCACTAACTCCACATGAGTGTGGCATTTGTGGTGCTGGATTTGCACGCAAAGGTAATTCATGTTATATTCATTTGTTAAATATAGCTTCTGTCTGGTAGTTTCAATATAAATATCATGCAGTTTTAGTTTAATATTGAAAAGAACTTCTTAAGATTATGAAATCACTTTGATCAAATATTTTTCTGCACTTCACAAAAATAAATTAGATGTACAGTAATCTTTCTAATTATTCTCTTTCTATTCCTTGACTTCCTCACATCCACTCTGCCCTAACCCTCTTTCCTAAGCTCCATTCCACTCCCCAAGAAAACCTCAGCATCATGGAAACTCAAGCCATGAGAGAACTATCCAGTTATCATTGTAACATTATCAGATTGCCTGCCAACAAGGGATCAACCAGTGATGGACTGCAATGACCATGAGGCTGAGACCCTAAGGCAGCTGTCTGACACCAGCACCTACCCTCCACCCATATGCCAGGAAATAAAATCTCTCCTTGCGGGACCCCATACAAGGCATCTCTTCTCAGTCCATCTCCCTTCTAACTCCCCAGAATCCCTGTACACCCAACCTGTACCATCTTCCCAAAATCCACGAGGTTGGCAATCCTGGGTGACCTATAGTTGTGGCAAATGGGTTATCCACTGAATGTATTTCAGTCTTGGTGGATCAAGATGTCCAACTCTTTTCTCAGAATCTTCCCTCCTATTTCAAGATATTCCACATTTCATTGAGTATCTGTCTACAGTCCACAATTTTCCTTGTTTCCACTGATGTAACCTCTTTATAAACAAACATTCCTGACAGTCAGGGCCTCAGTGACCGGGAACACTTCCTAGTTATCTGACCTCCAGACAGCCCTTCCCAGTACAAATTTCCTTTCACCCTTGGTGCACCTAATTCTCTTCAAATACTTTTTCTCCTTCAATTCTAAAGTATAACACTAGATTTGTGGCACCATCATGGGCATACACATGCCTCTGTCATATGCCTATGGAGGAACATTTCATGAACAATGTCTCCTCTAAACACACTGTGGGTTCAGATTTATGACCTGGAGCCACAGTGAAAATCAGTTTGTATAATTTCTAAATTTAATTAACAATAACCATACCATCAATTTCATGTCGACTTATTCCTACTCACATATCACATTCCTCAGTGTGGGAATCCCTCTTAGACATGGGCTCCTTCATACCTCTGTCCACATCAACGGTAACGAAAATATTTTAGATATAGTCGTTACAAATAGGCCTGAATTATTCACGGATATCTCTATCACCACGGGAATAAGTGATCACAAAGCTGTAATTGCTACAGTAAAAGTAACAACCACGTGTAATAAGAGAAAAGAAAGGATCGTTTACAGATTCGAAAAGGCTTCAAAAGAGTGTTTTAGAGTGTATTTGAGGCATAATTACCATACCTTCTTAGTAGCAGAAGGCAAAGTTGAAGAGAGGTGGCATCGATTCTTAAGTATAGTCGGGGAAGGTATGAATTTGCATATACCAAAATGGACAATTAGGGAAGGGAATGATCCCCCATGGTACACACGGGAGGTTAAAAGGTTACTCAAAAAGCAAAGGAAGATACATGCACAATCAAAAAGGACGATGAATCGGACTGATTTAGATAAGTTAGAGGAGATAAGGGAACATGTTAAGAATGCGATGCGTGAGGCCTTTAATTACTTTTGTGCCAATTCTCTCTCTAAGAGCCTCACTGAAAACCCTAAGAAATTTTGGTTGTATATAAAAAAGTTAGTTGTAGTGGGAACAATAAGCCAATTCTAATAAAAGAAAGACGGGAAGTTGAACATAGCCGCGACAAGGCTACCGTATTTAACACCAAATTCAAAAATTCATTTTGCGGTGAAAACATGGAAAACATCCCCACTTTACCACATAGTGTGGAATTAGAGATGGATCTGATAGAAATTGATAACGTAGGTATTGTAAAGCAATTAACACTCCTGAAGTGGGGTAATGCCCCGGGTCCCGATGGTATACCGGTAAGAGTAATTTCTGAATATGCAGAGGAAATTGAATCATTTCTGTCAGATATGTTCCATAAATCCTTAGAAGAGAGAAAAGTACCTTCTAGCTGGAAAATAGCCCAGATAATTCCCGTTTTCAAGAAAGGAGATTGGAGTGATCCTAGGAATTATCGACCCATATCTCTAATCTGTCTGCAGCAGAATTCTGGAGCATGTCATATGCTCGAACATTATGAAGTTTCTAGATGAGACTGAGTTACCTACACCGTGTCAGCAAGGATTTCGGAAGAATAGATTGTGTGAAACACAATTGGCCCTCTTTTCCCATGACTTAATGAAGGTTATCAATGCAGGTTCTTAAGTTCATGTAGTTCTCTTGGATTTTCAGAAAGCTTTTGATTCTGTACCACACAACCAACTTTTAGCTTTCGGTATTTCAGCTCAGATTTGCGAGTGGATACATGATTTTCTAACTGATCGATCACAGTATGTTGTTGTTGACAGGGAAGCCTCTTCTAAGATAAATGTTACTTTGGGCGTTCCTCAAGAAAGTGTAATAGGACCACTTCTTTTCTTAATAATTACAAACGATCTAGGTAACAATGTCAAATGCTAGTTGTGCTTGTTTTCCAACGATGCAGTTATCTATAGGGAAATAAGGTGCTCCAACGATTGCTTAGAAATTCAGCGCATTTTGGATACTATTTTCGATTGGTTCCGTAAATGGCAGCTTACACTTAATTGCAAAAGTGCAAGGCAATGTGGATAAGTAACAAAAATAATCAGTTTTGTTCACAAGTACAAAATAAACAATTCAGCTGTTGGCACGGTTGATTCCCTGAAGCATCTGGTGGTGATAGTACAAAGCAACATGAAATGGTACATGCACATAACTTCCGTTGTAGGCAAGGCTAATTCTAATTTGCGATTCATAGATCGTGTTTGAGGAATTGTAATGCTCATACAAAGGAGATAGCGTATCGAACACTAGTGTGTCCACATCTGGATTACTGTTGTGGAGTTTGGGATCCATATCGCAAGGTTCTGATTGACTCAGTGGAGAGGGTGCAGAGGAGACGCTAGATTCGTGACTTGTTGTTACAGCCCTTATGAAAGCGTCACAGAATTGATACATAGATTGGGCTGGGATAGTTTGGAAGACAGACGACGTAGCTTCGCGATTTATTGGAGAATATGCAAAAAATTTAAATTTCGAGTGCAATGAAATACTTCTTCCGCCAACCTATTTAGGTCGCAATGACGGAGGGATAAGATTAGAGAAATAAGATGCCGTACTGATGCTTTATGTATTCCTTCTTTCCTCGCACTATTCGGGATTGGAATGGCGGGTTTAGGATTGGTGCTTAGCACTCTGCCACCCACAATGTTTGTGATTTGCAGAGTATGGATGTAGATGTAGATCAAACCCACTAATTTGTAGTAATATCTACACTTTGACAGTTGCCACCCATTCCACACCAAACATTCACTCCCTTACAGTCTTGCCATCTGTGGCAGACACAGCAGTTTGGATGGTAAATCCTTCTACCTGTACTCCCAAAACCTCACCCAAGTGCTTTTTTCCCACTGCTACCCTCCCCCCCCCCGATCTCATATATAAACAAATCTCACCTTGTGACACCCCGTTAAATCCACTCTCACTCACCAACTAGTACCCTATCTTTGTGACCTTGTCACCCAGTTCCCCTTGGCCTCGAGTCCATCAATCAAATCCAGAAATGTGCACCCATCTACCCAAAATTCTACCCACTATCCCCCCACATCTTCAGCAGATCACCCAATCTTAGAAGCATCTTGGTCCACAAATATCCTCCTTGAGACTCTGAAAAAACACCAAAGGGA
Source organism: Vandiemenella viatica (assembly GCA_031002005.1). Classification (NCBI taxonomy): domain Eukaryota; kingdom Metazoa; phylum Arthropoda; class Insecta; order Orthoptera; family Morabidae; genus Vandiemenella; species Vandiemenella viatica. The sequence goes on along the minus strand of JARYHS010013630.1, from coordinate 284,650,546 downwards.
TCTTTTCCATGCAACACTGCAAAACCTGTATCATGCATCCAGCCACTACAACATTTTTCAGTCCTGCCACAGGGGAAACCTTCCCATCATTGGGCATGCAACTTGTGCAACAATGCATCATATACCAACTGCCATCACAGTACTAGTTCATATAAAGGCCTCACTACAAAATAACTTTGGTGAGTAATTGGTCATTTTCCCTATTCTTTGCTATTTATATTGCTTAAAAGCCATTTTCTTTTTTCTATAATATTATTTCTTATTACTGTGTTCTATCAAGAATATTATGATAGAATGGATAAATGATGAACAGATTAGGTATGCAGTGTTCATGGGTTTGGGTCAGTATAGTGTTGTAAAGTACAACGTTGAAACATTGTGGTTTTGCAATACCATTTTGATGCGAATCTGTGAGGACTACAACACATTAACACATTGGCAAAGACTACATTCATTCACTTTTAATTACAAACAATGGCTTCACAGAAGAAATCACTGTGACTACTATTAAACTTGTAATAGTAAAAGTGATAGATAAAAAACTGTGGTTATGAGTATTATTAATTCTATTTCATTTGTGATGCATAAAGAAACTTGTGTAGTTAATTAAAATCAATATTGCATTGAAATTACAGATCATGGAGATTGAGCAATTATTTTTGCAATTGACAGAGCCTTTTAAATTTTTAGCATTGTCAGTTTACTGTGCTTAAAAAATTTTGCTTCCTCATTTACAGTTATATAGATGTCATTACAGTAACATATGTTACAGTCTCCTCTGAAATTCCTGGTGCCTTTTTATTTTTCTTGTGGTTTCATTCCTAGAGACAAGAGGGATTGGGATAAAGGAACAGGAAGGAATTTGACCATGGCCTTATGATGTGATCTTGAGAAACCATTGAAAACTGAAATCTGGATGTTTTGACATCGATCTAAACTTCATATCCTCCCATGCCATTTCTTTCTAAGAACCCACTGTTATGAAATAGCAGTAACTAGAAATCTTAGAAAAGTACAGACTAATAAATGACAACATGGCAAAGATGGCAGCAAATTTAACTATCAAATCCTGCAGAAAAATGGTAATATACCATGAAAAGACTGTGTGAAATACTTATCAAATTGCTGTAGGAACAAACATCACTATTCAAGGATGAATATTACAGCAATAATGGGTGTGCAGGAAGATTTTCAGCAGACCATGAACTCCATCACAATTAAGTTAAATTAAATCACAATAATCTTTACATGTGGAATGTATGAAGAAAAAAATAGAAAATATTAACTGACTTCAAAATTTTAACTTGTTCCTCTCCTTTGAGAATTTATTTTCCTTTCTTGTAAGCAAGGTTAGATAGATAACAGAAAGGTGTTAATTAGACAATGTGAGGACAGAAAAGGAATTGTTAATGTGTGCAGCTGATAACAAAAATGCTTTGGGTCGTTGATTAAAAAAAAAACACAGCAACAACAAATCAGGAACATACAGTTAAGCATAATCACTAAACGAGGATGTACCTCCTTATCAGAATGTCAGAAGGATTGCTGAACAAACTGAAACTTAATCACACACCAAACATCATACAACTAGACCAAAAAAACAGTGTTAGAAAGGTTCTGATTGCTACGGTACACTTATACGAACACTAATAAAACTTGGAATTGTCTTCCACAATAAAAAAAGCTGTGATAAGGGAGTACGGTGACCCTCAATGGCCACCCATGCTTCACAGCGACATGGCATGCTCTCTACCAGATGATCTAAGTCTTGGCAATCGACCCCTTTCCTCCAAAAGGGCAATGCACAGGTCTTGGAGGGTCCTTGGTGGAGGCTGTCATGATGAAATTCGCCACCCTAATGCATCCCAGGCATTTTTAATAGGATTCATATCCGCAGACCTCGCTGACCAGTCCATGCGATGAACATCTTCCTCTTCAAGAAATTGATCCACCAGAGCAGCGTGATGCGGACGGGCGTTATCGTCCATAAAGAGAAAGTATGGACCAACTGCACCTCTGAAGAGTCGAACATGTAGTTGCAGTACCTCATCCCTGTATCTATGAGTGGTAACAGTCTTCCTTGGATCACCAAAGTAGATGTGTAGGTCCACATAGCCATTCCACATGATGCCTTCCCTCACCACGATGCCACCATCACCGTACTGGCCCCTTTCCACGATGTTCCTGTGGTCGTATCGGCTACCAGGTTCTCTCCAGATTAATGTGCAATGGGAATCATTCTGTAAACCAAAGCAGGATTCATCTGTGAAGAGCACATTCCTCCATTCATTCATGGTCCTGTTTCAATGTTGCCGACTCCACAGTAAACAGGCCTGTCTCAGTGCTGGAGTGAACGGGATGCACAACACTGGACATCTGTCAAAGAGGCCTGCCATTCTGAGCCTCCAGTACACAGTTTGGTGGGAAAGTGCAACCCATGAGGCAGCTGCAAGATCTGCAGCCAATTGTTGTGGAGGTGCATTTCGGTTTTGTCGGGCAGTTAAGGCCAGATATCGGTCCTGCTGTGGGGTTATTACTCTTGGTCAGCCTGGTAACTGGCCTACTACGAATATCTCCTGTGTCTGGGAATCATTTACAAATACTAGAAATGACACTTTGTGGCACATTCAAGGCTACTGAGACTTTTTTCTGTGTCTAGCCTGCTTCAAGGCGACCAAGAAGTCTACCCTGCAGAACAGGATCTAAACGGTGTTGTTGTGCCATTGTGTTGTCCCATTCACCACAAGGATACAATCCACTCACTGTAACAGGACAAACTTGAGTGAGTAATTAGTGGTCTCAGGCACTGGCCTTGCTTACCCTGCAGTTACGCTGCTAGTCAAATCATGGAATACTCCTTTCCTATACAGAGAGAACACATATGGTTGGTAGGTAAATGTTGGATGCAATTATCAGTGATCGCTCACACTTCCTCCTTTCAATTTCCAGTTTTCCTGATAGTACTTAACTTTTGGACACTAGTGTAGTTTACCACTTTCAACACTGTAACATTATTTACTTGAGACCAGTAGCAAATTCTGAACAAAATCTTCTCAGGTAACTAGCCGAATTAGTCCATCGATAAAACACAACATTTTGGCGGCAGAGATTCACTTGACAATGGTGACAGAGTTTAGATTATGACTGCCAAAACATCTTATTTTATCGATTGACTATTTCAGCCAGCATCCCAAGAAGATTTTATTCCTATCCTATGGCGAGAAAACCTCCAGTCTTTCATGGTAGCAAATTCTATTTATTTGAGTATTTCAAAATATGAGTTGGTAATTTCTGCCTGTTTCCTGACACAACAGATTTATTTACCTGAAACTTGAGAAAATCTTTCATTCTAACTCATCATGATAGAATCAAAAGGGTTTTGTACGACTTGGCTTTTTCTTTCTAGCAGAAAATTTTTCTTCATTTTTATCAGAAAGTTTCAGAATGAGGAGAGAAGTATTTGCTTTGTTTACTGGAGTCACCACAAAGATACTACAGTTTTCTTTCTTCATGATTTTGGCCTTTAGGGTTAGATTTGCTCAGTTATCTGACAAATTTTGTGTAATATTCTCCTTCTGGAATTCAGTAATCAAAGATGTGATTGGAATGCAAATAAATGAAATTACCGTTTCCACTTCCCTAATCCCCTTGCTATTCATAAAGTACTTGCTGTTTACATCCTAATCTATCTACTTGGCCATTCATGCTCTTATGTAATTAATGTCCCATTTAAGAGGCATGTATTTATTTCCTTACCAAATTTGTTATGGTTCAACTTTAACTTCTTTATAAGCCCACATATATCCATATAATGTGGACACCACCATTTCTTTTGCTAGCAGGTATTATTTATTAACTTTTCCATATTTTTCACTTTTAAATTTTTTATTTCATTTCATTTAACTAGTATTGATTTACCCTTTACTTTGTCCACTCTGTAATCTTGTTGTAAGTTATTTGTTTCAATATATTTTACAATGCAGTCTTCTATTTTCATGTTAACACCCAAAACTATCCCTTCCCAGAAGTCAAACTATCACTGATCTAACTGAAATATGACTAAGCGAACAAATGTCATGCTGCTATTTAGCAGTGATGCAATTACAACCTGTGAGAATTTTTTGCAAATAATATGTTTACATAGGAATTTTATAGGAAAAAAAACAAATTTAAAAAAAAAAGAACAGAGAGAGAGAGTGAGAGAAAGAAGAAGGAAAAAAAGGCTGTTTATTGAAAAAAAAAATACATAGTTTATTGATTTCTTTGTGATAAGTGGTGCCTGCTGTCAGTGCCGGATCTAGGGGGGGTCAAACCGGGGCTCTTGCCCCGGGTGACAACTTCAGGGGGGCGCCAAAATCATGTGTTGGTGGCATCTTTTTATAAGCGCCAGGGCGAAATATTCATGTGCTGCCAACCCTTTTTTTAGGTAAAGCGCTGTGGTATACTGACCGCGGCGGCAACTTGAAAGGACGGAAAATTCATTGTTCTGTGACAGAGCGGCCTTAAAACAAAGCTCTATTCACGGAATGGAATTCATTCCGTCACTGTTAGCGGGAACTCGCAATATTCTTGGATTTATAAATTTTGCCATCTGATGTTCGTATTCTTGCAGCTGCGTTCGAGTGATTAGCCCAGTTTTGTTTTAATATATACTTTTGTGCTGAACGAGTTTAAATATTTATTACTGGAAACGAACCATTAACAGGTAAGGAAGAATCTATCGTTATCAAATATCTCAGCGTTTCTCATCCTTTGTCAATCCGAGTACCAGTAAAATGTAAAAAAAATCGGATCATTAACTTATTTGGGCCTTACTTCTTACCCCTGTATATTTATGAACCAAACCTATCAATTGTTATTAGCATATACCGCTGTTTCTTAAGACATAAACCTACAATAAAGCACTCATAAAACGTCGCTCTCCGAAAACGTGTTTAGGGAATAGGCTGTTAAGCAGCCATATCCTGAAAATACCAGTTTTTTGATGGTAGTTGAAATATTAATTGTTTTTAGAAAGTTTGGATTACTAGCTTATTCTCGCTTACAATCTTCTGGTGGACGAGACGATATCGAAATTTTTTTTGGTTAGTCTATTTGGACTTGTACAAAAACTTTATTGCTTCTTCGTTGGATCCACTACAAGGTGGAAAATAATGAAAAATGTACAAAAACCAACTTAAAAGATAGTAGCCAGACAAGATGGTCGACCAAACACCTTGCCCTATTGAATAATTTACCTGAAGTTGTCAAAGCAATGGAGGAAATTGAAGAATCTTCTCTGGCTGCAGAATCTAAGTATTAATCCGCTCATCTTTTACATGATGTATTGGATTTTAAATTTATCCTCAAATTAACAATTTGGGCTAACCTTCTTCGAGAAATTAATAGAGTAAACGTGGAAATACAAAAGGAGGACATAATCCTTTTCGCGTTCTGTATCACTAATGATAGGGCTTATTAAGATATTGTAAGAAATGCGACTAAAGCCGATAGAATATTGGATCAAAGAAGCTACACCTGTAGCACCAAAATTGGGAATCGTTCCGATACTCAAAAGTAAAGGAATTTCCAAACGAAAGAGGCAACACGACGAAATCTGAGAGGACGAATCAAGAGCATTAGTCCCCACACAGCTGTTTTCTAAAGATATAAAAGTTGTATTTGACAGAATTTTAACAGAAATAGGAATAAGGGTAGAATGTGCAATAAAACTAAATGAAAAATTTGCCTTCCTTGGTGGCCACACGTTAGTAAATATGTCCACAGAAGATCTCCAAAAAAATGGAGCCGTTCTAGCAAGCAGATACTCCAAGGACTTAAACGCAATTGATT
>JARYHS010013630.1:284567686-284643714 GCA_031002005.1 Vandiemenella viatica | reverse complement strand
GATTTTGGTTTGGGGGGGGGCTGACTTGAGTGGATTTTGGTTGGGGGCCTTGTTTTCAGTGGATTTATAGTCCCCTCGGGCCTCGAATCCGTAGAGCTAAAAAAAGGTCACCAAAATTACAATGTCGGAGGCGGCTCTAGATACTTTTGAGGGGGGCTTGAGCCCCCTAGCCCCCCCCCCCTGCATACCCCCGTCTCTCATGTATTTGTGACCGTCGAATGTTACGCGCTGCAGACTTATTTAATGCGTCCTTTTCCGACAGACGATCAAAGAAAATATTTAATAAACTGCATAGCAGAGCACGACGTTCCGTTGAAAATTTTTTTGGCATATTAGCCCACAAGTGGCGTGTTTATTTAGCTATGGAGACGGATATCTAAACATATCGTAAACATACGTGTTTACTAATTTCTTGCTTACTCAGGTAAGAGTATTATACGTTTTATGTCAAAAGTGCAAATAAATATAATAATAAGTTGCAACTAAATAAATGTAACCAATAAATAATGATTATGTAAATAATGTAATTCAAATCATAAATGAAATAAAATGTTTTAAATAATATAAATAGTAATGCAAATAACAATGGCTAGTTTCTTTCATTTTCTCTACAAATTCAATCAAAACTTCACTTTTGCTGTTATTTTCGCAGTCGGAATGGTGTGAATCAAATAAATAATCTTTTTCGAGCACCAACTTAATTAATTCCTCTATTTCGACATCCGCCATCTTGATGTGATCGCGCGATATCTGTGTGCACGCACAACCTGATCGCTGCCCGCGACTGGATCGCGCGTTCTACCCGCCTTCTGTTTGACAGGGTTGATGCAATACAATGTGATACAGCGCCCTCTGCCCGCGCTCTGTTTGACCGGGCCTTAATCTCTAATACTGACCTATGCGGAGGCCCCTCTGGCAGTTGTGCAGGCCCCCTTCATGGTATGGGCCCCTAGGCCACAGCCTAGGTATCCTGTGCTTAAATGCAGCCCTGGCAGGAGTATAAGGAAACTTAAAAGAAGAAAGAAGAGATGGTCGCAAATTTGTTCAGTGAAGGGAGAAATTTGTTAAAGTTTAAAGGATATGTACAGTGTAGTAATGTTGAATATGCAACAAAAAATGTTATGTTGGGGAAGGTAGAGACATGGGCAAGATTCTCCCTACATGAATAAGGTTTTAAACTGAAATATTGTAGGTTTATGTTTGTCTCAGGTGTTGTATACTCGTTGTAGCCGTCCAGCCTTCATCTGTAATGAGGGACAAGTTATTTCTGTACATTACCTAGAAGCTAATTCTGATTACTTAGTATCATAAATTTTATTTTGTCTCACATATTTTCTCCTTTAAATCCTTAAGTGAAGGATTTAAAGCTTTACACTCTGAGTTATAGTGTCCTTTTAACTACAAAATGACTTTCCTACTCCCTTATGTCTAAGATCTATTGTCAATTTACTTTCATGGTTCACTCTTCCCTCCCACATGTTGTGTTTAAATCTTCCACAGTATTTATCCAGGCCTCATCGCCAATAAAGCATTTTACATGCTCACAATTCCCTGCATTTCTACTTTACATACCACAATGATTTCCAACCCAATTCTTTTGTCATTTCAGTTATCAATAATTTCTATAGACAAATCTAGTTGCCCTCCTCTGTTTCAATATTTGATACTCATAGTGTGTCTCATATATCACAAGATTCCAGCAAAATTCTGTAACCTATCTCTCTTATTTCCCCAGTACATCCTCTCCAACAGATGCTATACTTTAAACCCTTTAACTTCAACCTCCTAACGTGCCCTTCCCAAAGCTTAATTTCAACTCCCCCAGATATTAATACTTTATTATCCTTTCTGGATACCTGTGCATTTGCTTACAATACTCTCATAATGTAATCCTATTACTCACCATTGCATCCTTTGCAGACAGCCTAACCTTGGACTGTATATAACAACAATCATTCATTAGAATAATGAACAATACTCTATGGTATACCTGTTCTCACACCATTATGCACTCTTGACTCTTCAGATACTGACTTTTAAGAATTCTTACACCCAGCAAGATACTCCATGATCTATTCCAACAGTCTTAACCTTAATCATAACCAGTACATGACTGATTCCATCAATTGCCTAACAAAGATCTAATGCCACACTATCTACTTGGCCACTATTGTGTATATAATCTGAAATATATTGTACCTAAGCTACTAATTGAGATTCACATGAATAACCACATCCAAATCCATGCTGCTGACTTACAAGCAACTTCTATCCTCACAGATTTTCCTAGTGTAGCTGATTACACAATTCTCCAGCAATTTAATTTAACTGTGATGGAGTACTTGCTCTGGTGACTATTTCCCTGCACACCCATTTACCCCCTTTCCTTTTCCCACCTACTTTTTACCTCAACTAATTTCAACTTTAAATCTTTTTAAGTATTTTTGGTAAATTATTCATCATTTCTCTTGGTAATTTATTACAATCCCTGACCACCTTACCTACAAAAGAAGAACTTTACACACCCTTATGCCTAAAATAGAGTGCCAATTTGTGGCCACTGTCCTCTTTTCCCTTCCTTGCACTTCCTTAATTTTTCCACCAATATCTTTCCATGCCTCGTCACCAACATGTGCCTTGTACACTCTCATGATTCTCTTCCCTTCTCCTGTCTTGCAATGAATATCATTCCAGCTCATTTATCATAACACTACTGATTCTGCTCTGTGGTAATTTCCAGGGACAAATCTGGCAGCCCCTCTTTGCACACTCTCCAACTCCTGTTGGTGGTGTTCCATACTACACCACCATATTTTCAAGCATTGGTCGGACCAACGTTTTGTAACCAAATCCCGTTACTTCTCTAGTACATCTACTCATCATTCTATCCAACAAGTGAAGGATTTTTAAGTCTTTCCCTACTACCTGACTAATGTGTCTCGAACAGCTGAGTTTGTTATCACATGTTATGCCAAGGTATTTATATTTTAAGTCATCAACAAACAATTCTTTCCCTACCTTATAACCATAGTCAGTCTTTAGTTTTTTATCTGTGTATCTAATAAGATGACTTGTATTTTCAATTATCTTCATCCTATGTTGAACTATCCTGTCCAGATCACCCTGCAGCTGTTCAGTCTTCTACAATTTTGATTCTCTTATATAAAATTATGCCATCTGCAAACAACCTAACTTCTGATAGTAATCCAGCAACACAATCATCACGGATAGCAATTGTACCAATAAGCTACACTGTGGCACTTCCACTTCATTTGATATTGCATTTCCTATCCCAACTTTTCGCTTCCTACGTTTTAAGAATTCCTATACCAGTAAATTACTTTTTCATCAACTCTAATAGTTTTTCCTATTTACCACCATTTTATGGCTCCCTCCAGCAAAACACTTTGAACGATCTAGTGTTAAACTACCAATTTGGCCTCCCTTGCCCATTTTATCTGAGTTACCTTGCAAATAGCCTACTAACTGAAATCGAATGAATATCCTTACCTAAAGCCATGTTGTCAACTTGAAAAACGCTTATGTTCCTCACAGATACCTATGATATGGCTGCATATCAATCTCTCTTTTAATTTACCTACCACTGATGTCAAATTGTTTGATCTGTAATTTTGATACTATTCGTCACACCCCCCCCCCCCCCTTTTATGGAGCAGTACTGCTATCACGACTTTTCCAGTCCTCTGTGTAACAGCCCTCAAACCTTGACTTTAAATGGAATTGTGTTTTATTATGCAGTACCTGGGAGACCGATCTAAGCTCGGCATCTTTCGATTTCTGTTCAATATCCAAGATTTCGAGTAAGTTTGACTAAAGTAAAAGGCTTAAAGGCTTCCTAGGCATTTTGAGGTGCACCGTCAACCAAAGAGAAGCTTAATGCAAGCCAGGGATTAATTAATGGTGCTAGATTTGCGGTAATTCAAGGGATTCTATGATAACCCTTGATGATGGATTCTTATGTAACTCGATGAGAAAAATTGAAAGTAAATAACATTTTTTAAAAAAAATATATTTCGCTTAGTTCTCGAGATATCGTATCTCAAAATTGACGTGGTTGGTTGAAATACGACCTGAACCAGAAGATAAATTTCGCCATAGCCAAGTTTGATGATGAATTCGTATGAAAATCGTCGGGACAAATCGAAAAAAAGAAATTTTTCTGATATCTCAAATGAAGAGGTTAGGATTAGATCCGGCCTGGACCAGGAAAAAAATTTAACCAAAACCACTATGTCTATAAGGTGGAAATGTACTTTCAATGGTTTTTTTTGTTCCTAATAGTTGTTGTTAGGTTGAAATACGCCCTGGACTAGAAGAAACATCACAAAAAGCACAAGGAACTATATCTATAACCGATTTTTGACATGCTATATCCAGAACATTTATTCTTTATTTTCGATATGTTTCGTTGGGTTCTATAAGACTCCATCATCATATTGTGACGTCAAGTAAGTATAGAACATCATTTATTTATTTATTTTATTTATTTATCAATCTTGTTCCATGGATCCCTGCTGAGGAAATACCTCTGGGATGTGAAACATGTCACTGTTGATACATATACACATAATATGAGTCATATCATAGTAAATATATATATATATACATATTTTACAAATACAAGAAATAATAAACATACATTTTTGCAACTGAGTTTTGCAAACGTCATAATGAGTACAATTAATTATTTTCTTCAAATTCTTGAATGGAGTAGAAGGAGTTGCCAATAAGATAATCTCTAAGTTTTTGTTTGAATACATCTTTATTATCTGAAAGCTGTTTTATACGATTAGGTAGTTTATTAAACAGATGTATCCCAGAATAATTAACTCCTCTTTGTACTAATGACAGAGATGTTTGTGTTTTATGCAAGTTATTTCTGTTTCTTGTATTGAAACTGTGTACCTGTGAATTAGGTGTAAACAGGTTAAAATTTTCTATGACAAAGCTCATGAGAGAATATATATACTGAGAATACATTGTAAGAATATTGAGTTTCTTAAAGAGTTGTCTGCAAGAAGTTCTTGGTTTTACCCTACACAGAAACCTAATAGCTCTTTTCTGAGCTATGAAAACTTTTTTACTTTGTGAAGAGTTTCCCCAAAAAATTATGCCATATGACATTACTGAATGAAAATATGAGTAGTACACCTGTTTCATTAATTCTAGATCTGCTGTTAGAGAAAGTGTTCGTATTGCAAAGGTGGCACTACTTAACTTTGCCAGTAGTGTAGTGATATGATCATGCCAACAGAGTTTCTGATCTATTTTAATACCAAGAAATTTTATACTCTCTGTTTCTAAGATTGTGTTGTTTTTATAGTTTATACATATATCTGGCTGTGCATAGTTTTTGTTTTAAACCTAATATAATGTGTTTTTTCAAAATTTAATTTTAATGAATTTGCCTTAAACCAATTTGCTACTACTCTAAGTACTTCATTTACATTAAATTCTATAGTACTGTTTGGTGTTTTACGCACAGTCAGGTTAGTGTCATCTGCAAATAAAACACTCTTAACTTTGTCGGATAAATTTCCAGGAAGGTCATTGATGTATAACAGAAAGAGGAGGGGACCTAAGACAGAGCCTTGTGGAATTCCATGTTTTATTTTCTCCCAGTCTGATGAAGCATCTTTACTTATTTTAGAATCAAAATTGAAACTTTTTGCATTCGGCTTTCAATGTATGATTTAAAACCATTTACCTGCGGTCCCAAAAATACCATAGTATTCCATTTTTTTCAAAAGTAATTCATGATTTACACAGTCAAATGCTTTTGCAAGATCACAAAATATTCCTACAGGATTCATTTTATTATTCAGTTCCTCAAATGTGTTATTTAAAAATGAATATATAGCCATTTCTATGGATGATCCTTTTTTGAACCCAAATTGTGAATTAGTTAGGATATTATAGTGTGTAACATGTTTTATTACTCTTCTATACATGACTTTTTCAAAAACCTTTGAGAATGTTGAAAGTAATGAAATGGGACGATAGTTGTCTACACATGTTACTTCTCCTTTTTTAAATAATGGTTTTACAACAGCATATTTTAGTCTATCGGGAAAAACACCTTGTATTAAGGATTCATTACAAATGTGAGCAAGTACATGACTGATACAGTCTGAACATCTTTTCAGTAATTTACTTGAAATATTGTCATAGCTGGAAGAATTTTTAGGTTTTAATTGTTTAATGAGTTTATTTATTTCTGAGACTGTTACTGGTGGCAATTTCATCTCCACAAAGCTATTTGGGAAAGCAGTCTCAAGAAGCCTTAGAGCACTATGTGGGGATTGCTTTTCTATGCCTAATTTATCTACTACTGACGTAAAATGTTTGTTAAATATTTCACAAACTTCCCCTACTTCGCTATACACATATCCATTTTGTTCTATTTTTATGTCTTTAGAGTGATTTACAGTTTTTCCTGTTTCAGTCTTTATTATATTCCATATTGTTCTCATTTTATTGTCTGAATTTTCTATTTTCGCCGATATGTACCTGTTCTTGGCCTTCCTTATTACATTTCTTAGTATTTTAGAATAAAGTTTATAGTGAACTTTCAGCGCATAGCTATCCGATTCTCTCATTTTTAAATAAAGGTCCCTCTTTGTTTTACTAGAGATTCTAATACCCTTTGTTATGCATCCCATGCCCAGTTCATTGTTTGGAGTGTTGAGAATTTTCCTTTTTTTGAAACTACCTTCAAAAAGTGTTAGAAATATATTCAGAAAGGAATCAAATTTCGCATTAACACCCTGCGCATTATATACTTCTAACCAGTTTTCATTGTTTAAGGTATCTATGAAGTGTTTTATATTATTTTCACTAATATTTCTTCTATAAACCCAGCTTTTCTTTATCTGTTTAACAGTGTTCCTGGACTCGATACATAATAGCTGGGCATCATGATCTGAGATACCATTTATTACTGGATGTATGCTGTAATTACTGCACTGAGAAATATCCATAAAAAAATTATCAATTGCAGTCCTGCTATTATTTTGTATTCTCGTAGGAAAATTTACAAGTGCTGTTAAGTTAAAAGACAACATCAAGGCTTCCATATCTAATCTATCATTGCTGTGATTCAGAAAGTCAACATTGAAATCTCCACATAATACTATTTGTTTGCTATTTGTAAAACTTAGTAGCAAAGACTCTAAATGAGATAAAAACAGTCTGAAATTACCTGAGGTGGCCCTGTAAATTGCTATCACTATCAGCTCTTCCTTATCATATTCTAGTTTAGTAACACAACATTCAAAGTGTTGTTCTATACAATACTTACTTACAACTACACTACTGCATTCAATATTATTTTTAACAAAAATGGCAACCCCCCTTTCTCCATTTTACATCTGCAGAAATGAGAGCTTAATTTATAATTTGGGATGGACAGCTGAGATATTCCTGTATCAGACAAATGATGCTCAGATATACACAAAACGTCTACATTAAAATTTCTGGAATTTTGAATCTCTTCTAGGCTTAAGGTAATGTCATCAGTTTTACTAAATATTCCTCTTATATTTTGGTGGAAAATACTGGTCTGAACACTTTGACGCAATGACTTTGAATTGTTTATTTTATTATTACATACTGGTATATCAGTTGGAATTTTTAATTTCAACAAATTATGATCATCAGAGACATTAATTTCCTTTAGACATCTTAATAAATCTATTTTATTTACCCTAAAAAAGGCCGCGACTTAACACCATTTATCACAGGAATACCTCTTTCACACACCTGGCATCCTCTGACCTCATCAGCAATAAGAAGCGAAAGCTTCCTCTTACCTCTGACATTCAGATGGAGTCCATGGCGAGTATAACTGTCCCTACCAATACAGGCCACATCAGTACTAAATTAATTCACTCCGATAAAACTATGCTCATACCTCGCGTGGTAGTATTTAATGACAAACTAACAACCACTTTTTATGGTCAAAAAGTAAACGATGATTACTTTATAACTGGTACCGCTAATATTATTTTCAAAGAAGGTTCTGTAAAGTATCATCTTCCTTTTTAAATGTTTTACAATGAAACTTGCAGTGCTAATATTTCCACAGGTCAGCCAGTATACAAGAACTGTTCGTTTAAATATTCTTTGAAATCAAAGAGAAGCTATTTGTAGGCTTTCTGGTATCTGAATTGTCTACGAGATGGTGCTAGTGCCGTTTTCGAGATACCAAGTGAAAAAATTGTTCGTATTTTGTAAACTCGCTTTTTTTGTAGGGAAGACAACTATTTAGGTAATCTTAAAAGTCAAAACGTTATCTAAATATCAAATTTCATCCAAATCGTCATAGCCATTTCCGAGAACGGAAATAAATATATACAAAGATATAAGATTTGTAGCCAACTAGAGTTTGATTGAATATGATTTTTGTATGTTTGTCTTGCAATTTACTGTAAATCAGTGTAAATGGATTTTTTTTTTATGAAAAGGAATTATGTAAATACTATTTAATATGTTAAGTACAGAACTATTCAAGAGAATTGCTTAAATGTTTGTAATTTCGAGTATTAAGACAAGCTACGATGTTTAAAGGGTGATTTACTACAGTTTAAAATGATTAATTTGTGTTTAAGTATCTTCAATTTTCATTTCTGAGCATTTCGTAACGATTGTAAATGATTATGTATTGATTTTGATTGGTTTTAATATGTTTTTAATTGTTTAAGTATTGTTAAAGTTCGAGAAATATCTGTCGAAAGCCTTTGTAATGTTCTAGAACTTTCGATGAAACATGTATAAAGTGAGCGGCAGAGACTCGGAGACTGTTGTTTTTCGAGACAGTTTATGGACAGAGTTTACGTTGGCAAAGACCGTTTTGAGCGAACAGTTTTATGTGTACTGTGAGTGTGTGGCAGTATTTGGAAGAAGTGTCAAATGTAATCGCTGAAGTGTGTGTATACATTGACCAATGTATTTGAGGTTCGATGTTTTCTGAAAATAAAAACAGGTTAAGTTTGAACTATATCGTGGACTATTATTTCTTATATAACTATACCACAAGACACCTAATAAGGACTGGACAGGATATCTAGCTGGATGGTTCAACATAGGGTGAAGATAAATGCAAATACAAGTCAGCTTATTAGATACACAGATAAAAAACTAAAGACTGATTATGGTTATAAGGCAGGGAAAGAATTGTTTGTTGATGACTTAAACTGTAAATACCTTGTGTGACATAGTAGTAAATTAAAAGGTAAAATAATTTATATATAAAAGAAAAGAATACAAAGATTAATATTGTTTGCCCAGAGAGGCTTTAAAAGGATATGCTCTCTGGAAAAAAAAAAAAAGAAGTGAGGTGAGAATTGTTGAGTAGAGAAGACAACGAAGAAAAAGATTGATTTGGCAGCAGCTTGTATTTGATTTGAGAGAGATCTTGAGTAGAAAGGCAAACCTGCAAAACTTCGGAATATAGGGACAGGCGCGATCATTATTGGTGTTCAGAGAATTGTTAAGCAAATAAAAGAGATGAATAAACTGTAAAAGTACATAACAAAAAACTACAGTCTACAAATATATATATTTATTTAATTATAAAGATCTGCTTGCCGTCACATCATTTATATGCGACATGGCGACCGTGACAGGACTTTGTTTTTGTTATTGTTCATTTGTTATGTTTTTTTTAATGTAAAATTGATGTTCATTTAGAGTAAGCAAAGCTTGTTAATATTTTGTACAAAAATTTTAAAACCTCAATACCAATAACGACGTTGCCATTGAGAAAATTTTCCCCATTTTATTGTTCATTTATAAGCAACAAAAAAATGAGGAACATTTTGGGAGGGGTTGTGACATAGTAGTAAATTAAAAGGTAAAATAATTTATATATAATAGAAAAGAATACAAAGATTAATATTGTTTGCCCAGAGAGGCTTTAAAAGGATATGCTCTCTGGAAAAAAAAAAAAAAAAGAAGTGAGGTGAGAATTGTTGAGTAGAGAAGACAACGAAGAAAAAGATTGATTTGGCAGCAGCTTGTATTTGATTTGAGAGAGATCTTGAGTAGAAAGGCGAACCTGCAAAACTTCGGAATATAGGGACAGGCGCGATCATTATTGGTGTTCAGAGAATTGTTAAGCAAATAAAAGAGATGAATAAACTGTAAAAGTACATAACAAAAAACTACAGTCTACAAATATATATATTTATTTAATTATAAAGATCTGCTTGCCGTCACATCATTTATATGCGACACTTGGCATAAGATTTGATAACAAACTCAGCTGTGCAAGACACGTTGGTCAGCTAGTAGGGAAAGGCTTAAAACTCCTTCACTTGCTGGAGAGAGTGATGAGTAGATGTACTAGAGAAGTAACGGGATTTTGTTACAAAACATTGGTCAGACCATTGTTTGTATGTTGTGCTGTAGTATGGGACCCCACCAACAGGAGTTGGCAACTGTGTAAAGAAGGGCTGCAAGATTTGTCTCTGGAAATTACCGCAGACCACAATCAGTAAGTGGTATGATAAATGAGCTGGAATGATATTCATTGCAAGACAGGAAAATAGTGAAGAGAATCATGGGAGTGTAAAAGGCATGTATAGGTGATGAGGCATGGAAAGATATTGGTGGAAAAATTAAGAAGGTGCAAGGGTCCAGATCAGGCTGCAGCTGTTCATTCTTCTACAGTTTTGATCCTCTTATAAAACATTATGTCATCTGCTAACAACCTAACTTCTGATAATAATCCACCAACACAATCATAACGGACAGCAATTGTCCCAATAAGCTACCCTGTGGCACTTCCACTTCATTTGATATTTCCTATCCCAACTTTTCGCTTTCCAAGTTTTAAGAATTCCTATACCAGTAAATCACTTTTTCATCAACTCCAATAGATTTTTCCCCATTTACCACTAGTTTATGGCTCACTCTAGCAAAAGACTTTGAACGATCTAGTGTTAAACTACCAATTTGGCCTCCCTTGCCCATTTCATCTTAGATATCTTGCATATAGCTTACTGCGATCGCATGAATATCCTTGTATAAAGCCACGTTGTCAACTTGAAAGCCACTTATGTTCCTCACACATACTTCTGATATGGTTGAATATCAATCTCTCCTTTAATTTACCTACCACTGATGCCAAATTGATTGACTGTAATTTTCGACACTATTCGTCACCCCTCCTTTATGGACCAGTAGGTACTATCATCACATAAATTATTCATCATTTCTCTTGGTAATTTATTACAATCTGTGACCACCTTACCTACAAACGAAAACCTTTTCACACCCTTGTGACTGAAATCGAATGCCAATTTGTGGTAACTATCCTCTTTTCCCTTCCTTGCAGCTCCTTAATTTTTTCACAAATATCTTTACATGTCTCATTACCAATACATGCCTAGTACACTCTCATGATTTCTTCACCCTTCTATTGTCTTGCAATGAATATCATTTCAACTCATTTATCATATCACTTACTGATTTTGGTCTGCGGTAATTCCCAGAGACAAATCTAGCAACCCTTCTTTGCACAATCTCCAACTCCTGTTGGTGGGGTCCCATACTACACCACCAAATTCAAGCAATGGTCTCACCAATGTTTTGTAACCAAAGCTGCTGCTGTTGTTTTTCGGGCTTTAGGACGCATCAACATCGAAATTATTAGAGCCCTAACTAGTACACGGAGTGACAATGTGGCATATAAATCGATTGCCGTCTGTGAGGCCGACTGTAAAGGGGTTGGCAACACAGACAGCACAATAAAATAGAAAACTGAATCTGTAGATGGGCCATAAAAGATAAAAATACATACATTAACTGGTTGGCTGTAAAAGGGCCACCCAGATATAAAATATCATAACTAAGAATGATACTTCTATTTGTGGTTGTAAAAGACCACCATTCCAATCTAAAAGCTAGACCGATCTGCCCAAAATTTTTGGGACAAGAGCGGCCAAGTTAAAAACTTTAAAATTTTAGCCACATTGTCCCTGTCATCATTGAAAATAAGGGACAGATCGTTGGATAAGCCCACGTCTGCCCTTAAATCTAAAAATATCACACATTCAGTTAAAATGTGGTGCACCATCAAAGGTAAGCCACAAGCATCACATTCTGGAGGGTCCTCTCGGCGAAGGAAACCATGAGTCAGAGGACAGTGCCCTATATGGAGGCAAGTAAGGAGAACCTCATCCCCCCCTCGTATACTGGAAGGAGCTGCTCCACAGCTGAACGGTCGGTTTAACCAGCCGGAGCTTATTATGCCTCACCTCCAGCCACTGCCTCTGTCAAACATCAAGAACAGCTCTTCTCGCAGCCGAGGCAAGGTCTCACTTTGGGATCAAAGTCAATTCTGACCTTGTTGCAGGCTAACACGGCAGCTACATCAGCTGCCTTGTTCCCCCTTATTCCCACATTGCCTGTTACCCAGCAGAGCAATACCTTCTTTCCATAAGATTGGAGGGAAAGGAGGACTTCCTGGATGTCCCGGACTAGATGGTCTGCTGGGTACATGTTTCCTAAGGCCTGAATACCGCTGAGGGAATCACAGCATATGATGAACCTCCTATCACGCATTACTTCCATATGCTGGAGCGACTTTAGCAAGGCATAGCACACGCCAGTGTAAACGCTGCACCTGCTGTCCAACTTGTATTTGTAAGTCACTCTAGGGAACACTACGGAGCAGCCAACTCCGTTAGCCTGCTTAGACCCATCCGTGTATACCGGGGTAAAACTTTGATGCTGATTTAAAATATCAGCAAAAACATTAGTATAAACATTGTCAGCAGTAAACGATTTGTTATACCGGGACAATTCTAAAATTGTTCTGTGCCTCTTTAAAAGCCAGGGAGGAGATTTACTCCAACAGCTCAAATCTATATTCTTCTGAAATAGTCTTTGTACGGAAGCTGAACGGTTTAGTCGTTCTATGGCTATTGGTATACAGCCGCTTGTAATTCAGATGGATAACTATGTCGTACACGGGACTGCCAGGTGTTATGGCAACGTGTAGGTAATGTCGCACCATGAGGAGGTGCCGGCAGACGGTAAGTGACGGCACGCCAGACTCAGCACATATGCTGGGTGTCAGGCTCGTGTGGTATGCACCCGTGGCGAGCCGAATATACGTAGATAACTGTCCCTTGCTGAACCATACACGATACAACCATATTCCACCTGCAACTGTATAAAGGCTCTGTAAAATTGGAGCGTGCAGGAGTGGTCAGCGCCCTACGACCTGCCACACAGACATTTTGATAGATTAAGAGCTTTTGAGGCTCTGGCTTTCACATCTTTAAGTTGTGGAAGCCAAGTTAGCCTACTATCTAAATTGAGGCCCAAAATCCGAACAAAATCCCTAAAAGTTAAAACTGTGTTCCTCAAGGTTAAGGTGGGGCTCTGGTAAAAGACTTCTACTATGAGTAAAAAGTACAAACTGGATATTCTCAGCAAAGAAAAGAAAACCGGTGTGCAGTGACCACTCATCCAACTTGTTCAGTGCAAGTTGCAAGTGCCGCTCAGCGCTTCTCAGGCTGGACAATGTACAAAAAATTAAAAAGTCATTGACATATTAGGAGTACCATATGGGACTTCTTATTATGGCTGAAATAATATTAATGGCAATAGCAAAAAGGGTCACACTTAAAACTGACCGTTGAGGAACACCATTTTCCTGAATAAAAAGATTAAACACTTCACTGCCGACTCAGTACCAGAAGCAACGTCCAGATAAAAATGATTTAAAAAAACAGGTCAATTTTCCCCTAAAACCCATTCATGTAACTGCTTTAAAATAACATGCAACCAGTTAGTATCGTAGGCCTCTTCAATATAAAAAAATACCGACCATGAGCTGACTGCGGATAAACACATTCAGTATTGCCGCCTCCAGCAGGAACAGGTTGTCCAAGGTGGAAGAGAATTTCCCGAATCCACATTGAAAGCGGCTCAACAGATTATGGTACTCAAGACAATAAACGAGGCGGCGATTTACCATCCTCTCCAGTATCTTCCGCCCACACAGCTTGTCAGAGCAATACTACGACAACTACCTGACAACAGTTTGTCTTTCCCAGGTTTTAAAATAGGAATTATTGTTGCTTCTTTCCATGATTTAGGAAGTGTCCTCCAGTCCAAATATGATTAAATATTTCTAAAAGGTACTCTTTAGCATCATTACTAAGATGCTTCAGAATCTGGTACTGGATCATATCAGGTCCTGGAGCGGTGTCATTGGCGCTGTTTAATGCTTACTCCAGCTATTGTACGCCTCTGTATTCGACAAATCAAAGAACAGCAAGTGCCTTTCGGCAGCAATTCTTTGTTGTTGGGCCCGAAGGTCCAAACTAGCAGACAAAGTGATGTAAGTGAAAGTCTCTGCCATCAGCTGCTCTATGCTTCGTTCGCCAGTAACTACATGTCCGCGATCCACTTATCCAGATACGGGTGGGCGGGAGTACCTTTCAGATATACAGCGGATGGACTCCCATACTTTTGATGATAATGTGGTATAACGATTAATTGAGCTCACAAAGTTCTGCCATGGCCTCTTCTTGCTCTCTTTAATAACCCGACGTGTTTTTGCTCTGTCAATACAGAATGCTGCTAGATTGTTGGATGTTGGGTACAACTTAAAACGACGCAACACCTGTCTGCGACCCTGAATAGTGGAATGACATTTGTTGTTCCACCATGCGACGGGCGTCCTTCGAAGCATTCCGGAGCTTTATGGCATGGAAACGTCAGCTGCCTGGTGAATCAATTCCATAAAGTGATTCATCTTCTCCTCAACATGGTTATACTCCTTAAGAGTAATGGAGCAGCGGTAGAGTTGCGAATTAGCTTTGCTGATGTTCCATTTGCATCGGTTATTGCCTCCTCCACATTCAAGCTCTACGTGCATCCGTATAGAGAAGTGGTCGCTTTCATGAAGGTCTCGATCCACCTCCCAATGCACAGTGTCCACAATTGAGGGAGAGCACAATGAAGTCAATGGCAGAAGACGAACCGGAAGCAGTGGTGAAATGAGTCATTTGCCCTGTGTTCAGGATACAATTTCCTCTTGCTCTATCGCTCTACCAATGGCTCGGCCCCTGGGGCAATCGATGGTGGAACCCCACAACGCAAAATGAGCGTTGAAATCTCCCAAAAGGAGAAAGGGTCAAGTGAGTTGTCAAATGATGCCAACTAGGTCATCGTAGTCGACGGACAAACTGGATGGCAGATAAAGAGCATATGGTCAGTTGGATTGGACTGTGCATTTTCATCGCTAATGCTTGTAATGGGGAGGTGAGGGCAACGGATTTGGAATGGACGGTGTTTAGGACAAACACCACCACCCTTGCTATCGTCTTTCCTGTACAACACTGGTTGGTGTGTCGATCTAAAATGTGTTTCTTGCAGACATAAACACAATGGTTTAGACCGTAGAGTTCTACTTCCTCTTTGTGAGTCTGATAACCATTTAAGTTCCACTTCAGTATGGGAGCCATCTCACCTATTCAACCTCACCAGGCCGAGGTCGGGTGGATCATCGTCTTGTGTCTGCTGAGGAACAGGGCAAGGTTTCTCCACCAGCATTTCTGTCTCTTCAGGCTCTGAAGACACTTTAGATTCAATAAAGGCCTCAGAGATTTGTGGATTATTCTTCTGCCGAGGCCTTTTGCCCTTCTCCTTGCCAGATGGGGATCTGGGAGGAGAAGAGGAAGGGGACTTCACAAACATAGTGGGGTCTGTATGTTTGAACTTCGGATCACGAACCTTCTGCACAGTTTGACATCCACTACTAGCTGATGGCTCTACCATTACTGCTTGTCCTGAAGTTGCAGCTGCTACTGTAGCAGAGGGAGCCACGGCTGTAGGTATTATAGTGGATTGCTGTGCTTCTGCTGGTAAAGCTTCTGAACCCGCTGTCCTAGTGGTCGGGGTTGCAGAAGTATTGCTGCTGAAGTCCAAGGTCCTTGGTGTTAAGACCGTAACGGATTTTGCGAAACATTGCACTGACAAGAGCACATTGTGCTTGTGCCCGCGTCTACAACAGACATCTGCTTAGCAAACACTTTCCTCCCTGACGGGAGTTGACAAGGTTTTGGCGAATGTTCCGGCAATTCCCTGCTAACCTTTCTGTATGTAGAACGGAGAGACCTTTTCAAAGGATCTCTCCATTCTAGGCATTACTACAAAGGCACTGTCAATAAGATTAACCTTCCTATTACTATTATTCTCTTCAGAGTGAAGGCTATCAACCCTTGCCCATTTTCCACGTCTTTGGGCGTTAGATTGGCCCTACGGTATGCCCAAGTCGCAGGCAGAAGATACTTTTTTTTTTTTTTTTTTTTTTTTTTTTTTTTTTTTTTTTTAGTAATTTTGTAACACATGTTCAAGGAATCGATGTCAAGTGACGCAGAGTCCCTGCATCACGCCACCAACCCCAATACAACAGGGGTAAGGCAGGGGCCCCTGAGGTTGTATGCTAGCAGGTGGTTTGCCTCACCACCCATCCACGTTACTCACCTTGGGATTGATGATTTTTTTTGTAGAGGTTTGTACTGTCATCGCGATCTAGGCGATTGAGCCAAGATCTCCGTTCTCCTAGACACACGACGTTCCATCGCCACGCCCTACGGTGGTCGGTGAAGCATGGTAGGAGTTTATGGTGTGGAAAACTTGCGGTGCTCACAAGTTTCCAGCTTGGGCACTGCGGGTTCGCCTAACCCTTACCTGGCACTTGCGTACCAGGCTTCTGTAACCAAATCCCTTTTAAGTCATCAACAAAACAATCCTTTCCCTACCCTACAACCATAATAAATCTTTAGTTTTTTGTCTGTGTATTTAATAAGCTGACTTGTATTTGCAATTATCTTCATCCAGCTAGATATCCTGTCCATATCACCCTGCAGCTGTTCAGTCTTCTACAGTTTTGATCCTGTTATTTAACATTATGCCATCTGCAAACAACCTAACTTCTGATAGTAATCCAGCAACACAATCATCACGGATAGCAATTGTCCCAATAAGCTACCCTGTGGCACTTCCACTTCATTTGATATTGCATTTCCTATCCCAACTTTTCGCTTTCTACATTTTACGAATTTCTATACCAGTAAATCACTTTTTCTTCAACTCCAATAGTTTTTTCCTTATTTATCACCATTTTATGGCTCACTCCAGCAAAACACTTTGAACGATCTA
This sequence comes from Vandiemenella viatica, assembly GCA_031002005.1. Taxonomy (NCBI): domain Eukaryota; kingdom Metazoa; phylum Arthropoda; class Insecta; order Orthoptera; family Morabidae; genus Vandiemenella; species Vandiemenella viatica. Next base: position 284,626,509 of record JARYHS010013630.1, on the reverse strand, counting down.
GTGTTAAACTATCAATTTGGCCTCCCTTGCCCATTTTATCCGAGTTATCTTGCAAATAGTCTACTAACTGAGATTGCATGAATATCCTTGCTTAAAGCCACGTTGTCAACTTGAAAACCACTTATGTTCCTCACAGATACCAGTGACATGGTTGCATATCAATCTCTCCTTTGATTTACCTACCACTGATGTCAAATTTATTAAACTGTAATTTTCGACACTATTTGTCACCCCTCCTTTAAGGACTAGTACTACTATCACTCTTTTCCAGTCATCTGGCAAACAGCGAGTATCAAAACTCAATTTAAATAATGATACAAGATAATGTAGAATGTCACATTCTGCTAACTTTAAGACATACATAGTAATATTATCTACACTAGCTTCTTTATGCTTTTTTTAGTTCTTTCATGATATCCTCAGGGTGAATTTCAATTTTCTTAGTCTGCTCATTTCTAATAGGGAATATACAAGCAATTCAAATATGTGTCTAGTAATTTTTTTATGAAAGCTTTATTACTGTAGAATTACAGCTACAACATTTTCCCCTATTTGTTATCTTTTTATTTATTGATTGTAATTCATCTAAAGTGTTAGAAAATACGAGTGAAATTTAACTTCACAAAACGAAACGCTTTTGGTCGAATTGAATCATGATATAGAAGTACATGCTTACATTGAGAACGACAAATAATGGTACCAGGGTGGCCACAAGGTAATGATTTGAAAATTCCATGATATTTCCAGGTTTTCCAAAAAAATTTGCCATATTTTCCCCTGATTTAGAAAGTTTATTTGCATGATTAAGATATTTAAAGTTTTAATTAGATTTTGATTGTAAATAATTAAATCTGGTATAAAACTCAAAAAATTATAAAAAGAAACGTTTAAGAAGGGTTATTTTAATATTTTATAACTAATTTAATAATCTTATGAAGGTTGATTAAAAATGAGTAGCACAAAAATAAGATAATGAGTATGTAAATGGAGACTTTCCCGGTGTATTGATTCAATGAATTCTTCACGGGTGTCCATCCGGTTGGACACCCATGAAGAATTCATTGAAGATAATGAGTAATATGAACTGTAACAAATTAGTAATCTTTCAATATTTGTTAGATAAAATAATTGAAGATTATTAAATTGTTCATCAGTAACTTGACTCAGTCAAAAGCTTAGATTTTTTATGCCTTTTTTCATTTGCTACACTTTTCTTTTCAAAACTTCTGGTTCAGTTATTGTAGCTACTTTTGTTCCATCTTCAATTTATTCTGTTGCTGAGTTAACACTTTCGCGTAAGTTTCCACGAGTCTACAGAAGATAGCATGAACACGAGTTTGTATAAACCGTGAAATCGTGTAGGCTCACCTGGCGTGGTTGCTTGCCTGTGCCGCTTGCCTTTGCAGTGGTTTATTTGGTGCGAGTCAAAGGCACGAGCACGATGTTTATACTGTCGCATCGAGTCAGCATTTGAAAGAGCTCTGAATGACACAAAACTTTATAAATCCTACATATTTAGACCTCTGGTTAGTATTTGCATGATCTTACATATTATTTTGTTCCTGCTTTAATTCACCTTATATCATTGATACAAAAAAGTTATAAAGCCATATAATTATCGCTATTCACATTTTTGCTGGCATTGGTATCTTGAATCTAGGCTTTTGTTTTGATATTAAAGGTTCAATTTTTCTCAAAAGAAAATTCAAAACCAGCTTGTGACATTCTACAGGACTTCAAAGACTCTCCACAAATTCCATTTTTTGGAAACACTTTGCTTGAAATTGTAAAACTGTTTAGTGAAACATAAAAACACCTTTATAAACTTACTACCGTACAATTGCTGTTTTATTCAGTAAAAAATATAACTTCTCATTTTACATGTAGTACTATAATTCTGATTTAGATGTCATAAACCTTTTTTTTAAATATAATTTCAAATGCCGAGTTCCAGAGAGAGTTCATGTCAGCACTCGCGTACGAACATCTCGTCGTCGTATCTCAATGAAGCGCAAGACCAGATTGCAAGCTGCTAGTGTAAATGTGGCATTTGTTGGCTATTTTATGTCAAAAAATATATAAGTTGAATTATTTAATGCAAAAGTTCAATATTAAAATAAATTATCAAAAAATTTCCAAATTTTGGGTTGTTGAAATTAAAATTCCCTGATAATTTTTGAAATTACTTGGATTCCCTGATATTTCAAGGTTGCTTTAAATTCCCTGATAATTCCAGATTTTCCAGGTCTGTGGCCCTGGGTACCTACAACAAAATGTAATTTTTTCTAGAAAATCGTTTTATGAAAAATGAAATTTTCAGAGGTGTACCGCTGGATTGTGTTGTGAAAACACAATTTGGCGGTATACTGTAAAGTCTTCATTTGAATCACACGCCAGGAAAGTATCCATTCTTACATTATTTGTTTATTATAATTTTTTGGTGCATTTTTAATTGAAACAGGTATTTTTTACATTATTTCATTTTTGTTGTTTCCAAACTTGTATTTCATCAAGAAGTATTTTAAATGAAATATGTAACATTGAGAAGATTGATTTTCCGTGAAATGGTAAAGTGTAAATAGTTGAAAATAAAAATGTACATGATGGCTGTTGGGAAGGCATTTTAGGAAGTCACTGTTAATATATGAGCAAAAATTGCATTTGTTTTATCTGTTAGAAGTAGTGTGATTTATTTTAAAGTTAAAAATCAAATTAAAAAATTCCTGTTCAACAATTTGAACAGATAAAAAAAAAAAATCAAAAGAAATCTGATACTCTGGGGATTTGAAGCCATGTCGGAAAATTAGGCAGCAGACACCACGCTGACTAGGTAATATATGCCAAATTTTGTAATTAAAAGACATTCTGATTTGAAAAAAAAGAAAATGATGGTACCACAGACATACCATTATCAGTCAGTTCAATTACTATATGATGTAATCCCAAAGTCACAAGTTCAGGTGGTCATGTACCCTTCAACATATATTCAGGAGATTGAAATCTATTTTTAAAAATGTCTGTCTCCTTTGTGGGCTTTAAAAGGTTCTTAGTTGTTTTGGATTAAGCTTGTATAAGAAATTATTTGAAAAATATACCTATTAAACTTTTGTAAACCGAGTTATGATTAGAGTTTGAATGGGTAATGAATTATTGTGTATTATAACAAATTTAAAATAACATTAAACATTATGTACTTACATTAAAATGATTTTTACAACAGTATAAACTACTAGTTAAAGACTCTTTACACCTTCTCATAGGTTTACATAACTTTTTTCTTACTTTCGCATCTCACATAAAAATACATTTTATCAGGTGCATTTCTTAACGTATTTTTGCACTTAGGTACAATACTGTGTTTATAAAACATTTTTTCGGCCTCCTTTCATATAGAAATTAAGTTATAAAACTTCCTACATATAAAAACTGCACAATATATGACAATGTAGTCATGTATAATGATGTCATGGTGCAGCGTGCCGAACTGGCGGCATTTAAATCGTCAAAACTGAACTGCAGTTTTAAATTTTTTTATGTTAAATTTTCATCAATATTATATTTTTTGTGGTTATATAACAGTGTACAATTGGTTTAAAATATAAAAGTAATTAATGCATACACCCTATTGTGTGGATAAACCATCCCATTCCTGAACCATCATCCTTAACAGTTTCATTAAACCTGTTAGTCAATATCTCTGCCTTTTTATCAAATCCTCAGTAACTTCTCCATCCTTATCTACAATTGTCTCAACACCCTCTCTTCCCCACAGTTTTCTAATATAGAGTTATAGAAATTTCTACATCAGTGGTCACCTTGAACCAACAATATTCTTCATAAACCCATCTTTAGCCACCTCCTTTGCTGTTATCAATACCTTAGTTGATTGTTTTCAAGTATTCCCTGGTGTCTTGCTGTCTCATTCTGTTGTTCTCTTCTCGCCAACCTCTTCAATCCCCTCACCTCACTGTTTTAGTATTTAGGTTCTGTACTTCCTTTATTTTCTGTTTTGGAATAAATATGTCTTCAGCCTTTTTTATTATCTTCTCGAACTATTCCCACTTCAACTTCACTGTAATTGTGCCTTCCTTCCATTTGCCAAAACTTTCCCAGAAATGTCTTCAATTTCGAAATTTGTGACTTTTTATAATTGCATCTACTCCCCCTTCAATTGTGATCACTCGTTTACTGAATCCTCTAACATCTATCACTACTGCTTCATGATCACTTACTCCTGCAATTATTTGTCACCCCACAAGGTTATAATCGGGTTTCATTAGGAAGATGTCCAATATGTTCTGTTCTACCACTTGTGTAAAGCCTCCTTCAATTACTAGGTATTTGCAAATCTGTTCCCTTGTGTTATTAATCTTATTTCCTACCAAGCTGACACCTGGTAAATTTAAATCCCCACCAATAATGACCATTCTAATCTCACCTCTGAATTCTGAGTATGTATTTAGTTTCCCCCAAGAGCCTCATCTGTATCGTTCATTCTTCCACTACAAGTTGCCAACACCCTGATCTTTTATTACCTCAGAAATCTACCCCAAGTAACTCATGGACATGACCTATAAATGGCAGTGAACTGCAGTAGTCTTTGCTAACCAGTACGAATACCACTCCACCAATTGTCCCTCTATCTCTGGGGTACACTCCATAACGATAGGAAAAATCCTTATTGTACATCTGCTTTTAACCAAGACTACTCCAATAATTACTTGTGATTCATGTATGTCTATTAACTTTGCAAATTCTATCACTTTTATCCCTTATATTTGTACAGCTCAACAGTAACTCCCTTATTACAAGCTTTGTGATATTTTCAGCATTAACCTCCACATTTTCAATTTTGTCCCTGTCAATTATTTTTTTCAGCAGCTTCATCTATTTATTTAGTATTTTTAAGATAAATTACACCAACACTCACCAAAGTTGAAGGAAGAAGGGCACCAGCAAAAAACACTATATTTTGGGCAAAACCCTTTCTGAAAAATGTAGATTTATGTGGCTGTGCTTGCACTAGCACCTGCAGTCAATGCAGCCACACGCAGAATGGAACTGACCATTGGAGGTGGTGGGGGAAGCAATGATTATATAATCAGAAATATTGATGGCAAAAAAAAAGAGAATATATGAAAAAATGGAGCTTTAAAAGATGAAAAATAATAGTAACAATATATACATAATTTAAATAATTAATATATACATAAAAATTAATTATTTTGGCTGGTGTTGGGTATAACAGGGTGAGGAGGGATGGTATTATCTAAAATTTAGGACCAGGGGGAGTCTAGTGTCCAAAATGTGCTGGTAGGCCAGTTCTAACTGTGGAGTGCTCCTAAACTACCTTCCAGAACTTTCCCTTGTAACAGACATCATTGCAAAATGTGCAGTATGCATCCACCTAGCACAACCAATTTTAACCCTACTACTAGTGAAACCTACCGCATCACAGGCCATGCGATCTGCACCACAACTCATCTCATATACCAGCTCACTTGCCCCCGCTACCAAGGTCTATCGGCCTCACTCCCAATGAATTAGCCATCAGAATGAAAGGTCAGACAGTTTACTCTCAAAATCTAGACTCCCTGTTGCTCGCCATGCCAACACTAAAAAATTAGTGAATTCAATAACTGCTTCATAGTCAGAGCCATCAAAGTCTTTTCCAGTACCACTTTCCAATCTCAACTCAACAGATGGGAAAACAAATTTTGGACAACAGACACCCCCAGGCCTCAATCTCAGATAACACATTCCCTCCTCATCCCTGGTCAGAATAATTAATTTTTATGTAGATATTAATTTTTTAATATATATATATATTGTTAGGAAACAAAGGCGCTAAAAGCGGATATATTGAACATTGGATAGGATAAAAAACCACCGCTTGCCAAAGAAGGGGATTCCAGCGGCGTTGGTACACGAAAAAAACACGAACACACAAAGAATAGAATTTTTGAGCTTGGCTCTTCCTCAGTAGAAGTGAGATGACTGCACGCAAGCACTACCAGCCAACCAACTGTCGTCTGCTGCCCAATACTGCTGGCAACGCTTGCGTGCAGCTATCTCACTTCTACTGAGGAAGAGCCAAGCTCGAAAATTCTATTCTTTGCGAGTTCGTGTTTTTTTCGTGTACCAACGCTGCTGGAATCCCCTTCTTTGGTAAGCGGCGGTTTTTTATCCTATTCAATGTTCAATATATATATATATATCTTTATTACTATTATTTGTCATGTTTTAAAGGTCGCCTTTGTCATATATTATTCTGTCTCTTTTACGATTAATATTTCCGATTACAATATCGTGAGAACACGTGTTGTGGAAACATTTTTCAGACAACTGCCATGGAATCATTCGCAGTGTGGGCGGTGGCTCCATCCTGTTGGAACCAAATCTCTCCCATGTTGATTCCTAAAGTGTCAACTTGTGGCTGCAAAAAATTGTGTAGCATTGTAACATAACGTTCAGAATTCACTGTTACACTAACACCACCCTCTTCAAAAAAATAAGGCCCAACGATTCCCACTTTTGAAACTAAACACCAAACGATCACTTTTGAACTGTGCAGTGGTGTTTGATGCAGTTCTTGCAGGTTGTTTACTGCCCAATACTGACAATTTTGTTTGTTTACATAACAGTCTAAATGGAACTGAGCTTCATCGCTAATCATAAACAAAACGTCATCATTAGCAAGAACATCAAGCATTCTCTCACAAAACAGTCTCCGTTGCTCATGATCACGTTCGTGAATCTTCTGCACGATCATAATTTTGTACGGATGAAATTGTAACTCATCCATCAGGATGTGCTGCAGCGAGCAATGAGACAAATCCATTGTTGGAGCGCGCCACGTAGTGGAATGGCGAGGACTTTGAAGAACAGACGCTCTTACTCTGTCGACATTTTCTGGGGTTCGCACCATTCGAGGACGACCTCTGCTTCATGACACTTCCAGTTTTCCAAAAAGAGTTAACCCAACGAATTATTGTGTTGCGATCAGGAACAAAACCATTTTGCGGAACATTGAACTGTGTTCGGAAAAGACGTTGAACTGAGATAACAGATTGATTACTTTTGAAAAAATGTTCAAAAGCGTGTACGCACCACTGTGCCATTGCTACTGAAACTGGGCGAATCTAATCTACAAAACATATTCCCCACCTCTACATTCCACTCCCACCACTTAAACTACTCAAATCAAATCCATGCGTTCTTTTTGTGCCAGCCTTATACCTACAACTACCCTCTTCCTCGGTTACTGTTTTCCAAACTCCCTTTTGTCCATAACAACTGTTTCATGATCACCTGAGACCCCACATAAATTTCATCAGCCTTTATTTAAGAAGAAGAAAAAAACCCACCTCAGTATCCACTTCTATTTTGTTCCCCTACTTGTGTAACCATCCTTACTTCACTAAGGTGTATGCAAATCTTTGTACCCTTGAGTTGCTAAGTTAACATCTGGTAAATTTAAATCTCACTTACTGTGAGCACATTATTGCCGTCTCCAAACTCTGAATATGAATCCATCATATCCGCAAGGTCACACTTTGTTAATTCATCCTCATACTTTGGTAAGCAGCTATGATTCTTAGCAGTTATGATTCTTTTCTTTTCCCTTGTATTCCTACAAAACTCTACTCCCAGCAATTTATGTTCATTATCTGTGAATACAAATAAATTGTAATAGTCATTAATAACCAATGTAAATACTCCTCCATCAGTTTCTCCTATGTCTCTATATTATACTCTGTAACCCTTAGGAAAAACTCCTTCCTCTAATCAAGACTAAATGCCTATTACTATCTGCTACCAAAGTTTAGAACTTAATTTATTCACTAATAAAAGCCCGATTTCTGGTTTTTGTGTCTTATATTCTTTGAAATCCTTCTTTAACAAACTCCTCCTTAAATTACTTCATCAATTGTATATGAATCAATTTGGCTTGAATGTTTCGAGGCATCATTTATATTTATGTTAATTATTACAGGCAATATACGTTTTAACTTTAACCAAAAATACAGGGTGCGGCAAAAAGATCTGACAGTTTTAAAGTAAACACAACATGAAAAATAAAAGTGATACAAAATATTTTTTTGCTGATTACAGAAGGGTGTTCATGTAAATTAATGAAAATAACATCAGAACAACCAATTTCATACGTTTAAGATGTGAAAATAACGTCCTTTAAATTAAGTCCATCTTTGACCAAGTCATTCTTCCGGCCTTGCACTGAAGCTGTTGGAACACCTGCTCTATCATCGCACGAGGCAGGTTGGCGATTTCTTGGCCTATGGCTTCTTTCAGTTCGTCCAGTGTGCGGGGTTTGTTTGTGTAAACTCTTGCTTTAAGGAACCCCACAAGAAAAAAATCACAAACGCTAAGGTCTGGAGAGCTAGCTGGCCATTCAATGTCCCCAAAACGCGAGATCACTCTACCATGAAACCTGCTTCTCAAATCTTCCATAACCTCATTGGCTGTTGCCCCATCCTGCTGGAATAATATCCTCCTGTGCACTAAACTATTTCTCTTAAGTTCAGGGATCAGGAAGTTTTTCAACATCAACAAATAACGTTGCGGATTAACCGTAACGGTTCGACCACCCTCTTCAAAGAAGTATGGCCCAATGACACACCTTTTCGTTACACCACACCACACGGTAACCTTAGGACGTTCATGCAGTTGTTCCGGATTTGTAGCCGACCAATAGACCTAACGAAAGTTCTGTTTGTTTACATAACCATCCAGATGGAAATGTGCCTCGTTGTTCATCATTAAAATTGTTTCATCAGTCAACATCGCAATTATTTCTTCTGCAAATGCTTTACACTTTGCATAGTCATTAGGCTTTAACTGCGTGACAATAGTCACTTTTTACGGGTGGAAGTGCAGATCGAGACGCAATATTGGTCTTACCGAGCGGTCAGACATGTGCAAAGCAGCAGCTTGTTTACGGGCCGACCGCCTAGGACTGGCTTCCACATCTTCTCTTACTTGATTGATATTCTATGGCATCCAGGCTTATCTTGGATGGCATGTCGACTTTTTTAATGCTGAACCAGTAGCTCTGAAGGTTCTCACCCTTCTGTTACAATTTAGGATTATTCCCCTTGGACCCACATTAAAACATCTACGGAACTGCCACTGAGCAGCAACTTTTAAAAAACGCCTCGACAACAAAATCACGGTACTCACCCGACCACTGCTTCATGGTTACTACAAATGTCCACGTGTGGGATATGGACTGCGCCTATCCCCACCACCCTCCACCATCTACTCGCTCGACAATACGGCGGCGATAACCATCAGATCATTTTGCCGCACCCTGTAATTACAACACTGGCAGCAATAATAAGAGGATCACATCATGGGTGATGGTGTATTTGCATAATTATTCTGCTATTTCTTTGAACAGTCTAACTTTCCCTTCATGTTTAGGTATCCGCCATCCTAGTAAAGTTATTATTCACTGCATCCATTAGAGCCTTATATCCAACGTCATTAATTCGTATGAATTAAAGAAGTTTAACATGTATGGCACTTTATACAGTCTAGACCAGAATGATAACTAATATTCCATGTTATAGTACATGGTACAAGGAATTCAGTACATATATCTAACTTAATTTGATTTCATATACACCATATTACTGATGCCATTGCTTCAGGCCCATATAAGAAATTCCAGTCATATCATGATCTGTAGTGCTGCCAATCTACTAATATGAACAATCCAGGGGCGTAGCTACTATGGGGCTAGGCGGTGCAGTGCACCGGGGCCCTCACGCTCAGGGGGCCCCTAAGCGCACCTCTAGGGGCCCTCAAGCGCAGTATAGAGGGCCCACGAGCCTTCACGGCAAACTGGCAACGTTTTATTTTTTTTTAGCTCTACCGTCGTCTAAGGGGCCCCTGAGAACACAGGAACCCCTCACTAAGGGCCCCTCGCCGTGCTCAGGGGGGGCCCCAACTACTGCTCAGGGGCCCATAAAGAACAATTCAAGGGCGCCCATCCTCAGTTCAGGGGGCCCCTACCAGCACACAAAGCAAAAAAAAAAGGTCCCCCGTCTGGCCTGAGGGCCCAAAATAAATTTTTTGCACCGGGGCCCTTGTTGACCTAGCTACGCCACTGGAACAATCTGTTTCATAAGAATTTATAGATAATCCATTAACCATGAACAATCACTGATAAAAATGCTGCCTGCTGAGAAGAGGAATTAGGAACAGTTTTCTATGCCTGTATATCAAAGGCAATGAACTTTATACACCCCATTTACCACCTCATTTAATCATTCTGGTTCAAAATACTTCATGTTATTTAGTAACGAATAAAAATAATCAAACCCATAATCAAAATTTAGTAATATTATTCGATTGTTAAGAATTATATGAGCAGATCCAAGATTTTTCTCACAAAGTATCAAAGAAAACATAGCTAATCTAATCTTATCCAACACTACATGTTAATTCTAACTATTGTATATTATCAATCTCACAACGAGAACAATTCTTTGGTTTGAAAAGTTGCACACATATTCCTTGGCAACAATATTTAAGGTTATGTGTACACATATCATGACATTAAACAATTACTCCAAGCCACATTAAATACACTGTAATGAATTATTGTACAAATTGTAGGAACCAAAGAAAACTATTAAACCAACTACATGAAATGTCGGTTTTTGCTTCCTGGCTGCTCTTCCACAGATGCAATTAACATCAAAAGGCTGCTTGCATGATGACTTGTACATAACTGCCCACATTCTATAGTAGGCCTATATATCTGGTGGCTATAATATAGGGCCTACAAACATTCTTAAAAAAATATTGCTTCAGGAACGATTACACAAATTTTTAGGCAATAAGAGCAATTCCTCGTTGAGCCATTCTCATTGCAGAGGAGCATATAAATTTAAGCACAATATGAGTTACATGGTAAAAAAAACCTTAAGACAAATGCAGAAAATTCAGGTCAAGTTTACATTGTGACACACTGAATGTATTATTGTGTGTGCACGTTAGTCCGATTGAAGTTCATACTGAAAGTGTGTGGCGAAATCAACTATGATAATTTATGATACGCTAACTATGTTACATGATGTGTATCACAATGTAATATACTCTCGATATTTCAACACAGGAAAAAAATTATCACCAAAAAATTCCAAAATAATGGAACAAATAAATGAAAATGACTTGATCAGTTAAGAAATCCCGTGCCAAATCAAAGTGAGGGAAAATGATTGTTTTAATTCTAGATCATGATTCAATTATATATTACGAATCCACTACAACATTGTAAACACTTTCTGCCAAGACCAATGTTGGTACAGGGATCGTAACGGGTAATACCAAGATGGGGATACCGTCGCGAACTCGCGTAGTAAACACATAGATAACGTAGTGTATATGACATCATTGTGACGTATTAAGTCTGCACGTTCAAACACTGTAACAGCTATAGATATGATCTGAAAATTGGATACCTGCAATATCGTGTGTTAAGGTTACGTTTCACTTTGGTCCAGGCTGCATTACGACCGAAATGTATATTTATAAAATATGATTTCGCCAATCGTCTTTTGAGTTTATGTTGTATTGCAGCCTGGACCATACATCACAATGATGTCATATATACCACGTGATCTGTGTGTTTACTATGTGAGGCCGGAGCGGTATCCCCATATTGATATTACCCATATTTTTTTAAGGCCACAGAAATGCAGTAGTTGTCTACACCAAAAACACTCAATTCAATCATTAATCAGCAGAAAATATTTTTAACGAATATTTCTTGTGACTATTTGAAACTTAAAGAAGCTGAAATTTCAAGAACACAATACAACAAAGGAATTAATGAACACTTCAAATGATTTCTAAAAATATTGTTGAGCTGGTGGCATACTAGTATCGCCAACTAGAATTAAATCAAATGATCTTTCCTACCACATTCATCAGTGTTTGCGATGGCAACACTGATTTGAACGATTTTTTTTTTTTTTTTTTTTTTTTTACAAGTCCATTTTCTTAAAAGAGTACTTCACTTACAGAAGAAACGGGAAAAATTATTTCTAAAACACAGCAAGCTGCTTTGTAATCCATGTTCTTTACACTAATATTACTGTAGAAAACGTCATGTCAAAAGTTGACTTATACGGGTATATTAAGCTCAATACAATGTGCACAAGATTCAAATTGTTGATCTGTTACAAAATTCATTATTTTAATATTTTTAAACTCCTAACCTTTTAAAGAAACATATTACTGATGAATGACTACGTGTTGACTCGTTCGCAGAAACTGATACAAAATACGGAAAACATTAAGGACACTATAATAATGAAATATGTTTCAGTTGGCTCTTCCAAACAAATTTCATGCAGAGACTTACGTCATTTTCAAATTCTTCAGCTGGGCGGGATAATACTCCTGCTCCTTTGAGAAGTTCATCTGCACCCTAGAAAAAGAAATTTCTCAAAGTTACAATGCAGTTCATAGGCCTAACTCTCCATGCTTCCTCAAATAACAAAAGTTACTCACCAAATCACCAGATACTTTAGCCATTACAGTAAGTGATCCACACTATTCGTTCGCGAACAAAAATATTACCATTCCAAAGATCAACATGTGGAAGGCGGGTGTCCAATTACAAGGAAAATAATGCCTTTATGAGCTTTATATTGACTCTGTTTATGAGGACTAGTTAAATATAGGTGAAAGATTTAGGAACAGCATATGAGAGGACCATGATAACAAATTAGCAACTGATTTCATGCATAAGAGAGTAGGGAATTTCCTTGTTTGCGGGACCGAAACTAAAATTATTGTGCCTTTTATTTACTAGCTATGAAAACGCAATAACGTTTAAGTGAATACCTATTCTTTGGCGAAAGCCTCTGGGCAACACGTGCCGCTTTGGTTTTCGATAAAACCACCTCACCGCTTTAGTGATACTTTTTTGTACTATTACCGCAATTTCATTATTATTCACAATACAGTACCTTAGAGCGATTAGCACGGGCTCTTTCCTTTTTTTGTTCGTGATTCCCCCCCCCCCTTCTTATCTAACCAGTAAGTTCTCAATTATCTGCTGAGGTGCAGAGCTATTTCGCCTTCATATGATGCACCCTGGGTAACACTAAATGAATTACCATTGTATTTGTATTTATTGGTCCCTTAGCATCAAGGGCGTATCCAGGAGCAGAACTAGAGCATGGAGGAAGGAAATATATGGAGACGAGGCAAGAGACCTTCACCACGCATTGAAGTGAAGCAGGGCGGAGGAGGAGTGGGGGGGCATGGCCGGAGTGGAGGGGGTATGGCCGCTTCCATACAGACACGGGGAATATGTCCAAAAACCTCAAGGGGACTCTAGGATAAACGTGACGCCGCAATCTGGTGATGGATTATTATGTAACTCGATACGACAAATAAAAAAATGAAGAATAAATTTTTTTGATATCCTGCTTAGTTTTCGAGATATTCTGTCCCAAATGTGAAATGGTTTTGGTTGAAATTCAGAAGAAAAAATTGGTCAAAGTCAAATTTGATGATGGATTCTTATTTAAAAAGACGAGACAAATGAAAAATAAAGAATAAAAATTTTCGATATCTCACCTAGTTCTAGAGATATACTGTATCAAAAGTGAGGTGTCTTGAGTTGAAATGGAGAAGAAAAATTTCGCAAAAGTCAAATTTAATGATCGATTCGTATGTAACACGACGAGACAAATCGAAAATAAAGAATAAATTTTTTCGATATCTTGCTTAGTTTTCGGGATATACTGGGAACATCGCAATTGTTTGGAAGCGCAATATCGCCGCTGCCACCACTGCGCATACGCGAGCCTGCTTCACCAATTTAACGTCACTTCTCCTCCATATATTTCCTTCCTCCATGAACTAGAGGGGGGCAAGATTTGAGCTGGGGGGGGGGAAGCAATCTCATGTTGGTTTCGAGGAAGTGGGGTGGGGGACTGAAACATGAAGATTTCTTACAAAATAGAACCCAAACCTATTGAGGAAACTATTTTGATCATTGATTAATATAGTAATCCAACCACTTAATCTAAGGACATACTATGTAGTGAACTAAGATCGTAACTCAGTTATAGTTTATGTAAACATTAGTCGTCTCGGATGCTTAGAAAATTTTTCAATAACTTTGTCTCTCAATATCTCACAGTGTTCTTTCACGAAATTTCGATTCACACTCATCAGGCATAATCCAGTCAATCTTTCCTCTCACAAAGTGCTCCTGAGCCAGTTCTTTACTATTCTTCTAGGAGGTGGGGAGGCAGCAGCCCCCCTGACCCTCACTGGATACGCCCATGCTTAGCATCATATATGTTACAAAGTACAAATGATATGGGATAAGCCAGACAGACACACACGCACATGCACACTGTGACAACACACTAAATACCGTTGCTGTACAAGTTTGATAAGACAAAACATTTTATACTAAAAAATGTACAATTAATACCTGATTAATATCATTTTTCACTATTTAAATTTAAGAAAATCACTGTGATTTTAGACTGACATTTGGTTTACAAATACTCATAAACACTATAGAAGCAGTGGTCGAGCAAGTACTTCTTCAGTCCTGAAGTGAATTTAGTATTTTCTCTTACAGACTTGATCCTTTGTTGTAGACTTTTATATAATCTGATTCCATATAAAGTGGTCAATTATGACAGAGGGTAGTATTTGTTTTTGGTATATTTAAGTCTAGTGTCTGTCTAGTGTTATATGTGGGCACATCATTGCTTGTTTGTAGTATATACCCAGAAGCTACCATATTTTTTCCCCCCTGAATGTTATGCTTTCCGGTATATATACACAGAACTGTGGTAGAATTGACATCTTTCGCAATAAAAGTCTACACCTTGTTCTTCTTTGTACCTCTTCCATAATTCTAATAGTTTTTTCTGCATTATGAAGCATTTGATACTTGGTGGATAGCTTTCCCAGAAGATAATTCCATACCTTAGTAATGGGTGCATATAAACAAAAAATATTCCTAATTGTTTTATCTAATATGCAACTAACTAATATTCTCATCATGTAGCAGATAGTATTTAGTTTTTTTTATGTGTTCAACATGTGTGTTTCATTTTAAATTTTCTTGTATCCATATATCTAGAAATTTTATGTTTTCTACATTATTAGTAATTGCGATGGTGGCAATTCTCCCAGTCATCCATTTATCCCTTTTTTTATATACATATATATTTTTTTAAATTATCTTTTATAATTGGAATGTTAAATTCCTTCCCCATTTACTATTATGATTTACAAATTTTAATTCTAAATTCCTTAAAGTATATTTTAAAGTACTTCATCACAGAGTTTTACTGTAGATATTGGGGTATCTAAATCAGTTTTTGACCTGAAATGTTTTTTTCTATATTTATCATTAGCTTGTTTTGAGAAAAGCAGTTTATAATATTTTTAGAACAGTGTTCAATGTTTTTGTAATTGTCTTCAGTAAATTATTTCAGTAATATGCTGGTGTCATCTACAACTTTAATATACTTTTTGCATTTTTTGGTTTCCTCCAGATCAGTTACATATATACTAAGAATAGTACAGGGCCAAGAATTGACCCTTGTGAAGTTCAATATTTCATGTGTTTGCAATCTGAGTGCACATAGTTTACACTGTTGTTAGTCTTAAAACTACATTGAACAATCTGTTTCCTATCATGCAGGTGTGACTTTATCCAATCGTTAGCTATTCCTCTAACTCCTAGTTGTTCTAATTTTGAAAGCAAGGTACTATGGTCAATTACATCAAATGCCTGTGAGTGATCCTTGCATATTCCAGACACATGTCCTTTCGCATCAAGTGTTTATAAGATTTCCGTGTAAAATGAAAAAAAGTGCAGTTTCAAATTATTTACTTTTCCTAAATCCATGTTGAGTACCTGATAGTATTTTATTATTTTCTAAAAAGTTGACTAGTCTTTTCTAAGATTTTAGAGAAACATGAGAGGATTGACACCAGATGGTAGTTTTACACCTTTATTTTTCATCTTTTTTGAATAGGGTTTTTAATTTTGCTGTTTCAAACCTATCTGGAAATATTCCACTAAAAATGATCTATTCCATGTATGAGAGAGAGGACAAACTATTAGTTTGGCATATTTTTTTAATAGAAAATCTGAGACATCATCAATTCCAAATGAAAATTTACTAATAATTTTTAATGCTTCTTCTTCATCAAAAGGGTTTACCTATTATTATAACTGATCACTTGAATACTGATATCAGACTTATCAAAATTTTTCTTAATCAGATCTTCAGCAATATTTGAAAATATGTATTAAAGGTATTAGATAGCATTAAAGTATCAGATATTACTTTTTTATTCTCTTGCAGCTGAATGTTATGGTTATCTATCTGTCTCACTCCTACTTCATTCTTAACTGCTTTCCACATGGATTTAATTTTATTGGTAGCTCAGAAAAAGTATCTATCTTTTTTTTTTTTTTTTTTGTATGTCTTATAAACCTGTTAAGAGGCTGTTCGTATTTTTTTAAAAATATTTATCATATTCTGTTGTTTCCTGTATTTTTAAAATTATATGTATCAGTTGTTTCTTTTTTTTTAATGATATTAGGATACCAAATCTTCTTCAACCTGAATACCAGAAACTGACAAAAATAATGCTGCGGACCTCTAATGTATCTGTACTATTGTATAGTACTATTATAACATAATAATCTAAAATCAGGTTTTGAGTGCCCATGGATACACAGTTATGAAACTGGAAGTGAACTATTTAAAGTTAATTACATATTGAGCAGAATCTAGATACTTAATTTCCAGATGGATAATAATGTTACTGTGGCTGGATACTACACAATACCACCGACTTAAAAGCACAAAATAAAGTAAAGGAAACAAGACAGGACAACTTTTATTGTTGTTTACTTCTCCATTCTTACGTTACCAACCCTTCCATGTTCCACGTTCCCTCACACAAGACTCTCACGAAAATGTTATTAAATGAATTGCCCTACTTTTGATCCATTTGGAAATATAATCAGTGAACAGGCTATTGTGGGAACAATGCTGTCCTCATTTCCTCAAAATGTCGGATTTTTGCCTGGTGATTCAAATATCCATGGGTTTTAAAAAATTTTGGTTGTAGCTTATATTCGCTTGTAAGTTATACAGTGCGAGAACGGTATCTAAATTTTTAATACAATGCTTGCGGACTACCTTTACCCCCTTCGCGGAACACAGCTTCAGAAACTGAATTAGCACATTGGTCACCAAACAATCAATGAAAATTTATCTCCTGGCGTACGTCATGTTTTTTTTTTTTGCTGTTGTCAGTCTTTAGACTGGTTTGATGCAATCCTCCATCCCTTCCTATCCTGTGCTAACCTCTTCATTTCTACATACCCCCTACAACCCACGTCCTCAATTATCTGCTTCATATATTCTAATCTCTGTCTTCCTCTACAGTTCTTACCTTCCACTGTTCCCTCCACTAACAAATTAACCAATCCAGCATGTCTCAAAATATGACCTACGAGCCTGTCTCTTCTTCCTGTAAGCTTCTTCCATAAACTTCTTTTCTCACCCATCATTTCCAAAACTCGTTTCATTTCTTACTTTTTCTGTCCACCTAATTTTCAGCATTCTACTGTAGCACCACATTTCAAATGCTTCAAGTTTCTTTCTTTCCGGTATTCCTAAAGTCCATGTAAAGTGCTGTGCTCCACACATAGAGTTTTAAGAAGTTCTTTCTGATTCCTAGATCAATATTTGAAACTAAAAAGTTTCTCTTTTTCATGAAGGCTGTTTTTGCTAGTGCTATTCTGCTTTTAACATCATTCCTGCTTTGGCCATTGGTTGTAATTTTGCTTCCCAAGTAACAGAACTCACTCACTTCTCCTATTGCATGCGATCCTATTTTTATATTTAATCTTCTAGTATTGGTACAATTTCTGCTACATTTCATCACTTTTGTCTTACTTTGATTTATATTCAGTCCAAAATCTTCCTTCAGTATTTTGTTCATGCCATTCAATAACTTCTCAATATCCTCAGCCCTCTCTGCTAACAAGACAATGTCATCAGCAAATCGTAGCATACTGATTTTTTCTCCCTGAAAACTTATGCACATGGAAATTTTTCTTTGACTTTCTTCATTGCTTCTTCTACATACAAGTTGAATATTAACGGCTATAGACTACAACCTTGTCTCACACCCTTTTTAACTGATGCATGTTTTTCGTGATTCTCTACTTTTATTACCGCCACTTGATTCTTATATAGTTTATAGAGTATTCTTCTATCTCGATACTTTAGACCTGACTTCTTTAAAATTTTGAACATCATGTCCCACCTAACATTATCAAAAACTTTTCTAAATCAACAAATGCCATAAAAGTATCTTTGTTTTTCTTGATCCACCCTTCAGGTATTAATCTTAAAGACAGAATTGCTTCCCTTGTACCGCGATTTTTCCTAAACCCAAACTGATCTTCACCTACTATCTCTTCTACTACCCTTTCCATCCTTCTGTATATTATTCTGGTCAGTAATTTTGAAGCATGTGATGTTAGACTAATTGTGCGATAATTCTCACATTTGTCGGCTTGTGCTTTCTTTCGAAGTGTGAAGATGATATTTTTATTAAAATCAGTTGGAATTTCTCCTGTTTCATAACTTTTTGATATCAGCTTGAATAATCTTTCGATTCCTTCCTCTCCTAGAGATTTAAGAAGTTCTGCAGGGGTCTCATCAATTCCAACTGCCTTATTTGATTCAAGTCATTCAGAGCTTTATTACATTCTGTCCTCAAAACAGGATCTCCTAAGTCATCCATGTCGACATCGCCTTCCTTTTCCAATACACTATTGTTCAAGTCGTCCCCAACATACAGTTTCTCAATGTATTCCTTCCATCGGTTAGCTCTATCTTCTGACCTTAAAAGAGGTTTCCCATCGGCAGCTTTAATGTTCATACCTCTTTTCTTCATTTCTCCAAAATTCTGTTTGATCTTTCTATATGCAACATCTACTTTTCCTACGACCATTTCCTTTTCTACTTCTTCATACTTTTCTTTTAGCCATTTTTGTTTTGCTATTTTGCATTTCATATTTATTTGATTTCATATAATATCGAAATATATAATATCGAAAAACTGAGATGTAAAGTTTACTGGATACGATGTAAAATATCACCGATGAAATTAAGAGCCCTCCACATGGTCAGGAGACAAGAGATTTTGTTTCATGTATCTGAATTTGCAAATTAAAAATAGGATGAAGAAGTTATGCTTAGAGTAAATTACAAGGAATAATATTATTCGGACACAAATTTGACTTAGCTGTTGTCCAGGAAACTTAAGCAGAAAGTAAAAAACAGCTTATCCAAAGACGAAAATTCCTATCTTCAATGTTCTTAGCGTTACATACCACCTGACGTATGGGGTAGCGACATTTATTAGATCTGATATTGAAGAAGCACAATTTTTGTTATTGTCTGACAAAGACAACATATGTAACCATCAAATTGGGAGAAAAAGTGATCAGTAATATTTAAAAACCACCATCATCTAAGTGGTCTACTGGCATAATACCCGCCCATCCTCACTCAGCTGTTTCTATAGGCGATTTTAATAGCCGCCACACGAAGTGGAAGTATAGAATAAACACTGAGGATGGTGAAAAGCTGGTAAAATGGATGGAGGATCACAACATACATCCGGTATTTTATGCCAACGATTGAGGTTCATTTCCATCGGCCTCATGGAAGAGAGACTACAACCATAACCTGTGCTTTGTCTCAACGCCCGTGATCGTAAAATCCTCTCAGACTTCCCTCATATTCAGCACCGACCAACCATCATTGAGGGTAGTACGAGAATACTCTGTCGAATACAGCCGAAATCGGCCAAACAAACAAAAGTACGCAACAATATGGATCCGGTGGAAATGGTTTCACTACGACCGATCTACTCAGCCGAACTCCACCAAACTCTACCAGCTACTTTCACCAACCAAATAATTTTGTTTTATTCTACCGAACGCGCTTGTTTAGCATTATTTGTGCATCCGTATTTAGCCATATCGCTGTATCGAAATTATGGGCTGTGTTGCCTACTTGAAATAATACGCGACGCGGGTGAAGGTAATCAACAATTGAATATAATATAACACTTTAATGTAAGGCATCAGTAATACATACACGCACATGTTACATCAGAATAAAACATTGAATTATCTTAGCCGCCCACTAGGATAGTCAACGCGATATACCGATTAGGTTTGTACTCCGCGGAACGCGTATGCACGTCAGCGCAGCCGCCAGACACAACTGTTAGGCTAGGCGCAAATTGAGACGCCTATAGCACGTGTGACATGACGCGACACGACCGGCATGACGCACGAGTAGCGTGGTGGTCCGCAAATTGGACGCAGTTTCCAAGTGGCGCGCGTAGCACTCGCGTCTGAAAATACACGACACGCGAAGAAAACATTTTTTATTATTAACATTTGTCGTTATTTAGAATCAGATGGTGCCAAACATGGAGTTTTGATTCACTCCTTGCTGAGTAAGAAATTTAAGTAAACCAACTAGTAAATTTGTTTAAAAGGAAAAGCGGATTAAAAATTCATCACAGTTGATATTGGAGCTGTGGGCAGATTCCTTAAGCACTTCTTTGTTTTTCTTCATCAATCCGTCCAACGTTATCTCCAGACAAGATTGTTTTCTTGTTTCCCGAAAAAAAAAAAAGATATGCAATTCATGTCTTTCCCTACTTTCTTGTTGATTCCTTCCTTTCCTGAAGACTTTATGAGATCAAGACCTGTTTCATTAATTGAATTTAGAGTTTTCAAAGCAGTCCTCATCAATAACCAGTATGCAAACTGTATTCCCTTTAAGGCATAATGGATCAGCCGTTCCCCATCATATTTTAGTGTACATCGGATATCCTATCAGTCTCACGTGACATGCAAGGAAGTCGGCCACCACACCCATCTCTTGGGAGTCTTGTAATACATATTGGTGATGAGGCGTAGAAAGATATCAGTTTTAGAATTAGAAATAGTTCATGGAATGGAAAAGATGATCTTGACCACAAGATGACAGTCGTTTTTAGGCACAAGGGTGTGGGGAGATTTATTTTTCGTAGATATAGGTGTCTGGGATTGGAATAAGTTTCCAAGTGAAATGATAAATTACTAAAAAGACCGAAAGAATAAAAATTGAAATTTGTAGAGGGAAAAAATAGGCTGGTGTAGAAAAGGGGAAGAATGGGTGTGAAGGAAAATTGCGCTTCATCGCAATTAAATTACATTAAACTAACCTGGTGGATGAATACACGTTCAACGTTTAGTTTGTGGGAGTAGTTGAGAAAAGAGTAGGTGTAATAAGTATCCAGTAATTTTCCTTATCATTTAAAACTATATCAGGCGGGTTTCAATTAATATTTAGCTTTAATAGAGTGTTGTGTAAGATTTTGACAATAGGTTGTTACTTGTACTCATTGTTGGAGGTAGCCCAATTTTATTCAGTTCATGCCGAATTTACCTTCACCTCTCGGCCTCGTAGAAATGTTAGTGCACGAGCGCTGACACGAACTACCGTTTACAATCTTGCTAGACTTCATTCTGCGTTCGAAGTATTTTTTTTTAAAGTCATGGATGACATATAAATCAGAATTATATATAAATTCGGAAGTTATCATTTTTACTGAATAAAATATCAATAACAGAATAATAGGTTTATATGTTCTATTGAACAGTTTTACACAATCAAGGGAATTATGGAAAAGTTGTTCAAAAAAATGTTACATGAAGACTATGGAGAATCTTCGAAATTCTTATTAATGTCACAAGCTGACTTTCAACTTACTTTGAGAAAAACATCAAAATAAAAGACTAGATTAAAGATACCAATACTAGCAAAATTTCTGAGCAGGAGAGGTATTTCGCTAATTGTAAGTTAAAATTTTATTTTTCTTAACTGAATTATTTTCAACTTTTTGGCTGTGCAGTAAAGCTGATTTTTTTCCCCGCAGACTGTCCTGAACGTGAGGATGATGTACAACCTCTGTATAATACCAATCTTCCTGATGATGTCTTAGCTGGTGAGCGTTTAAAAATTTTCTCTCTGTAGATTTATTTTTTCTTGGTGTAGTTTGATAATAAAAATTATTTTGTTAATGCACAGAATGCATCCTATTCTTCTGAGATGGTGAGGTATTTCGCTAATTGTAAGTTAAAATTTTATTTTCTTAACTGAATTACTTTAAACTTTTTGGCTGTGCAGTAAAGCTGATTTTTTTCCCCCCGCAGACTGTCCTGAACGTGAGGATGATGAAAAACCATTGTGTAACACCAATCTGTTTGAAGACTTCTTTGCTGGTAAGTGTTTAAATAATTTTCTCTCTGTAGATTTTTTTTTTTTTTAATGGTATGACTGATTTTTCATTTTGTTACAGGTGTTAATTCACAGCAAGGTTCCTCGGGCACACACAAAAGGAGAATGACCACCGAGGATGATGGATCATCAAAGAGGATGAAAGTTACAGGTAATATATTTTGTTATTTCCTTTTTATTGATGACTATCTTAGACTTGTAACTATGAATCTAGAAACTTGCTGTTTTTGTTTGCAGATGAATATAAACCATTTTCGCCGCTGGACCTGGAAGCGTTGTGCCGCATACCAGCTCTTGCAGCGGACATGCCCACACCCAGCACTAGCGCGTGGGCAGAACCTTTAGACGACGAGCTGCTTGCTACTCTCTCACCAGTTGAGGCACTCTGGGCGTCCCGGTGGCTGCCAAACACGCAATCGACCGGGTCCGGCATTAATGTGGGTGGGAAAAAAACAGGTAAACCGGATGCTACGCGGCTAAAGCCAACTATTAGAGCAAGTGCTTACGGGAATAGGATACTCCACATCACAGTTATAAATTCAGAAATTTTTAAAGATCCAGGCAATTTTATCAGAGCACATTTCAAAATTTTTAAAAACCAAATTTCCGCGATTGTTTCAAATCCTTCAACACCGGCTGTAAAATGCCAGGTGGGGTTGGATTGCCTTTTCAAAATTCATAAGAACAATGTCACTAACTTCAGCCGTACTTGTTTTATGCACAAAATACGTGAGCTTACATTAAGTACTTCCCTGAAAGATTGGTATGAAGTCTATGTGTTTCAAGATATCAAGAAGACATTTAGTGAATTCCAGGATCGGGATAGTGGTAAATGCCTCGATCAAATTAACTCCCTCGACATCCATGTAGCTAAATTCGAACCGCTGTATCGGGGCTCTTCATTTATAGCACTGCCATCCGATATCCAAGCAAAGAGAGCAATTGTCATTGTTCAAAACTATGATGAATATTGTTTTCTTTGGATGATTCTGGCATTTCACGAACAGGTGAAAGTTCACGCGGAATTAGTTAGCAGATATATTATAGTACGTTCCAAATACGATTTAGATTTTGCAGACATCGACTTCCCTGTAAAATTGTCAGATATTTCTAAATTTGAGAGACAAAATCCTGAATATTCGACCAATGTCTATGGCTTGGAACCAGAAGGTAGAAAACAGAGTTGTAGGCCCCCTCCGTCATGCTGCAGTCAAATGCAATTTACATATTAACATGTTGTTGATTACAGAGTGTGAAGATAAGTTTCACTACTGCTGGATCAAGAACTTGTCGAAGTTAGTCAGGTCATCTATATCAAATCATAAAGGTAGTGTTCACATTTGTGATAGATGCCTACAGTATTTCAATCGCAAAGATCTCTTGAGCCGTCCCGAGGTTGATTGCGCAAGGGTAGGCGCTACCCGGCGACGAAGACAAAACCGTAAAGTTGATGGGTTTGTTCACCAACAGCGTTTACCGTTCGTCGTTTACGCGAACTTTGAATGTTTGTTGAAACCCTTTGATACGTGCAGACCCTACCTCAACGCCTCTCACTCCACATCAGTCCAGGAACACATCGCTTTTGCCGTGGCATACCAGGTCGTTTGCGCATACGACCCTCATCTGAACCGATTCGACTCATTCGTGGGGGAAAACCCTGAGACGTGGCTGGTGGAACAACTCGTGAAACTGGCCCATGACGTTGATGAAATTTACAAGGCCATCACACCCCTTGTAATATCGACTGATAATGAGGCTAAATTTACCAGTGCCACGGTATGCCACATCTGTGGTGGCGGCTTTGCATTGGCCGGGCGTTAAGATTCACGATCGTTGTCACATCACAGGTGCATTCAGAGGTGTTGCACACAATAACTGTAATTTACAGTACAAGAACCAAAGGTACATACCCGTCTTTTTCCATAATTTGTCTGGGTATGATGCGCACTTCAATGTTAGGGCCTTAGCACACCTCGATGAAGATGGGATGGATGTCCTGCCCATCAACACTGGACGTTATATTTCGTTTTCTAAAAAGATTAGTCAAACGTCGACCACATTGCGGTTCCGTTTTATGTACATTATCAGTAAGCATTTCACGGACCCTGAGAAGTTCCAGCTAGTTAAGCGAATAGGAGTCTTCCCTTGTGAATACATTGATTCGATGGGGAAGCTCCCTCCAAAGTCAAAATTTTATAGTTCGTTGCCGGAGTCTGAAATTTCTAACGAAGATTACGAACACGCGACACAAGTGTGGCGGACTTTCCAGATCCAAAACTTGGGTGAATACGCAAGTCTGTACATGGGGGCAGATGTACGGCTACTTGCGGATCTGTTTGAAAAATTTAGGGCTGTATATTTGGACAAGTACACCCTGGACCCCGCCCACTATTTCTCAGCTCCAGGCCTTTCGTGGCAGGCCATGTTAAAGAGAACGCGTTTTGAGATGGATCTTCTGATAGATATCGATATGCTTCTCTTTTTCGAACGTGGAATTCGTGGTTGTATTTGTCAGTGCGTCCACAGGTACGCCAAGGCAAATAACCGGTACACGGTGGAGTACAACCATGACGCATCTGAAAATTTCATCATGTATTACGATGTAAACAATCTGTACGGCTGGGCCATGTCAGAGTATCTACCCTCTGGAGGGTTTCCAATGGCTATTGGCTGAGCTGATTGCTAGTATAGACTTCATGTGCATAGCAGCCTACTCACCTCGGGATTTCGTTTTAGAGGTAGACTTGACGATTACACGATACACGACTATCTAGCAGACCTACCGCGATGTCCAGACCACAAAGCGGCTCCTGGGTCTATTTTCCCGAAGCTGATGACTACGCTGGAGGATAAAGTTCGTTACGTTCTCAATTACCGAGTCCTCCAGAAATGTGTAGGGTTGGGGATGAAGTTCGGCACGATAAACCTGGTAATTTCTTTCAAACAGTCAACGTAATTGAAAGAATACATCTCTCTCAACACGCGTTCCCGTCAGTCAGAATTTGAGAGAGACTTTTAAAATTAATGAATAATTCAGTTTTCAGAAAAACAATGGAGAACATTAGAAAACACCGCGACGTGAAATTGTGTACAGGTTGGCCGGGCCGCCGTGGTGCCTGCAAGCATGTGGCTTCACCACACTTTAAGCGTATAACAATTTTCGAGAAAAACTTTGTGGCTCTGGAGATGGCGAATGTGCGGATACTTTTCAATAAGCCGCTCTACGTCGAAATGTGCATTCTCGACCTGTCTATACTGCGGATGTATCGATTTGACTATGAATTCGCCATTCCGCAGTTTATACGCCCGAAATTACTTTATATGGAAACAGACAGTTTCATCTATTTGGTGAACGGCTGTGATCCATATGAAGTGATGAGACGCAACAAGGAGGAATTCGACACATCTGGATATAAACCCAACAATCGTTTTGATATAGAACCCTATAATGAAAAGGTTGTTGGGGTTATGAAAGATGAGGCGAATGGTTCCCTGATTGTGGAATTTGCGGGTCTTAGGTCGAAAATGTACGCGTTCCGGCTTGAGACCGACCAGGTTTATATTTTTGCTTTATATAGATTTGTAGTATTCTGCTAGCGTGAAATCTCAAAATTGCTTTGTATTGGCAAACGGAAAACCTGAGATCGGACCGTTCTATGCACAAAGCTTACAACCTTTTTCATACGAGCTAAAGAAGCATAAGTGTTTAAAAGGAAAATATTCGCTAACTGGGTGGATTTTCGGCATAAAACGTTGTTAAGAGGGTTATAATAACTCCTAAATAAAATGAAAATTTTATTCTTTGAATGTCGAGATAATCTCGAGTCATCAATAGACCCATTGTGAAGGAATCGTAATGTTACTGAGGAATGATAGTTACGCTATTCATTATCCTGTCATTTATGTGCGGAATGGTTATATTTTGAGTCCGTTTGTATGCCAGAGATGCTACAGCGACTTTGGTTGACGATGACAAAAGGTCAGGTCAAACCGCATAATATGTATAATGTCTCATATGGGAATGGTAAATTTTATAGAAATTCCATTACATGTACCCATGAGCAAATACAGTTTCCTTTCGCCATGAAATCGCAGTCACTTCACAGACGGTATATTGAAAGTTAGAGATGTCGACCAATGAAAGACTAATTAGGAGACCACCTAACATTCCACGAGTAAGGTTCATAATTTACGTAACACACGAAAACATGTACTTAATTCGTTCATTCCACACCACGTTGAATTATAAGTAAATGCCGCGTCATTCAAATCCAAGATTACAGTTGGTGATACTTGATCATGAACGGGAACAGCTTCTCTCTGAAATGCTTGTTGAATTAACCGTCGGTCATGACGAAAATCACGTCACCGAATCCGACTAAACTATTCCGTTGTTTTGAGATTAAAACCGCGCAATGTAATGACTAATGAGATATTTTCCACGCACCTCTAGCATCTATATGGATGTTTGTTGAAGGCAGAATTATTTTCAATGCACAGGAGTAAAACATCACGCTAAATTGTATAGTTCAACCACTTTCTGCATAAGTGTTCTGACAATGTTTTGTTTTATTAATGTGTTTCATTTTATTAATTTAATGATAAGATTTGATACAAGTTATTTTCAAGATTATTATTATTTAACATATACGTAAATAATTTATTTTCATGTATATTTTAGTATTGTGCTTAATATAACTTTGCATTTGGGAAGGCTACCTGAATTCACGTGCTTCTGTTTGTAAAGAATTGAAAAACGGCCAAAAGGACATATGCTCCCGTTATATATTCACCTTACAAGGCAGGAATACCGATGGTTATTGGAATCACATTTCAAATTAATGTAATTATAAAAATGCTTAAGTTTTTGTTGACTCACAATGGAGATATAATTAGGTAGTTAAAAATAAAATTATTCTATCATAATTTCATTTTTCACCAACGGACGGCCATATTGTAACGAGCCGCGCTGTCGCCACGTTACAAGGTGCATTTTTATTATATATGTAATAATATAAGAGTAATTTACATAAATCTTGGGCGACCACCTAAATAGATTTTTGTTGTAATTTTCTAAAGTACGCAAGATTCCAAGTGAGGACTGTAATGAAATGATGAACATACAATGTATCTTGGTAAAGCGAATATTCAAGAATTATTGAGCTATGTAGGCTTGAAGCTAATCTTGGTCTTCCCGAATCATGGCGACGGGACGTCGCGGATTTGGGGTTTTGCCAGACCACACACTGGGGATGGGGATGGGCGGTCAACGACGTCACTCACCTGGCGGGAAAAGCCTGCCGTCCGAAAGCCGAATGTTCCCTCGCCCCGGCGAACTTAGCCGAATATGTCCGACCTCTGTTAGATACTTTGGCCAAATCACATATCGAGAATATCACGTGACATTAGGTGCCGACCTGAAGATCCAATCAAAATGAGCGTATAACTCAAAATCCTGGGAATTTCTGTTGGATGTGAGCTTCGAGACTACAAAGGGGCGGAGCGAAAAGTTTCCTCGTGGACCTAAGAGCGAGGAGCTGGACATTCTGACTTCGATCTTCGAGTCCAAGCTATGCGAGTCTAGTCTGAGGTTGACTTGGAAAGTTGGCTTCTCCCGCCAACTGCCGCTGTACGATTTCTGGCTGGCAGCTTGCCTTGCTGGAGCAAGCTTATCACAGCAACACAGCCGGTAATGCGATGATGCGCATTGTCAGACCAGAGATGCCTGTAGCCGACTTGTGAGATAATCTCACATATCGTGGGTCCGCTACAATCACCGCAGACATCAGACGCAGGACTACAATGGTAACTTATTACGACCAAGCCATCTGATTGTGCATTCCGTGAAACAGAACCCGTAAGCGACTTTGAGAGGATAGGTCCATGTTCTCACTTTGTAATTGTAAAAACCCCTGAGCTAGCGGCATAATTTGCCAGAACTAGTTATTTTCGAATGATATATTGTTCATTCTGGCGCCCATGATTTTCCTTTTTTAACTGTAAAGTCACAGTATCATGATACCTTTGTCTGAGGTCGTCATAACTTGTATTTTTCATTGTTTCCAATTGTCATTATTTCTTGCATTTTGATTCTGAGATATATTTAAAAGTAAATATACAATTGTTTGCTTGCTCATGACGGCTAATTGTAACTCTGAGCGTTGCTTTTATGATTTTGCCAATTTGTGTTAATGTTAACGGTAAATTCGCTCAGACTTGTAATCGCCAGTGATAAGAAAATAAATGTCATATTGTGACAATTTTTCCTAAATTCCAACTAACGTCGAGATTCTTGCAAAACTAAATAATTTTCACTCCTTCATAAAAATTAAAATTAAAAATCCACAATTATTAATCATAAAGGTATGAAAGATAATTGTAACGTGTTTTGCCCACCAAGGCACCCACCACAGGGCCAAGTGTCTGGCACGCACAGTTACAAAAAAAACTTTCAATAGAAGATTATATAGAATGTTTGCATGGTGCTCCATCTAAGAATCACACCCAACACCGATTTACTATTAAATCAAACCTCCATAGAATTACAAATTGTTGAAGTATCCAAGCTGGGTCTGTCTAGATTGGATGATAAACGCTATATTTACGCCGACGGGATTGGAACCCTACCTTGGGGGACAAGTCTGTACCAGAGTGAATATGTGTGTGTGTGTGTGTTTTGTGAATATACGTGTGAATGGAGATTAAATATAGCGTTTTACCCGTGTACATATTACAGTGCACTGGAGGGTGGGATGTAATTATATTGTATAGTTGTGTAAAACATGAGATGTAAATAGTAGTGTAAATCATGACGTGTAAATAGCTGTCGATGACGTTGTCTAATGTGGATTAGCGACAAACATGATGTGAAAATAGTTGATGAAGTTGTCTAATGTCGATTTGTGACAAACATCATGTGAAAATAGTTGATGGTCATCTGTCTAATGTCGATTTGTGACAAAACAGTTGTAAATAGTGTTATAATTCTCTGGGGTTTTGTCGGCGCACTGTAATTTAGTATTAAGTATCACATGTCATATATTGTAAAATCTCTATGTTGTATATATTGTAAATAAAATTGTCTAATATATGATGAACTATGCAAAGAAAAAATTGCAAAAACTGTCTCTTAGCTATGGGCGAGGAGAGAAAAAAAAAACAAAAACATGGTGTACAGATGTTTATTGATGAATCATAATTTAAATAAATCTTTTACATTTATGCAATTTATCAAAACCTAACCACCTCGCTAATGCCATATTCTTACTTTTCCTTACCAATCGTTCAACAAGAAATGAGCTTGGATGTTTCGTTAATTGTAATTCTTGCTGGTAAAATGCTCCTGCAAAATATTTACCCTGATAATCTTTAAGTAAATAAGTTACAGGATTTGATAATTTCACTTTTCTAATGGTAAACACTTCAGTTGGACAGTTTGGCAGATAGCCTTTGTCAAACTTTCCACAATATCAGCTTGCCACTGATCATCGAGTCCTTTGATTACTACATGACGCGTTGGGAAATTTCTTCTTGCTGGTCTATGAAGTTCTGCACTCGTGTTGTTTAATATTTCAGAATAGCTTTTCAAGTCGTTGGCAGTATACAGTTTTGGGTTTTTCAAAGAGCTACTCCATCGATATTGTTCTTTCATATTCATTACCATCGATTAAAATAACATTTTCATCAATAGCAATAGACGATTCCCCAATCTTTAGTGAATAATTTATCATTCGGACACCATACACTGAATCATAATCTCGCTCACTTCAACTTAGCGACTTCAAGAAATCTTTGATCAAGAGAGGAGACTGCTGCTGCTGCTGTTGTATATGTCTCTGAGGTAAGAAAACTCTTTCCATAGAATCTGTCACAGGTCTTAATGAATCGGTGAAAAATTTGTCTGAGTCAATCTGACCCGTCTTCAGTTCGAGTAACTTTCGTCGAATTGCGTTTCTAGTCTTTATGATACCACGTTTCGTTGTTGTTGGGTCCATGTTTATACACCAAATGAGCCTTTGTGATGTTCACTGTATTATTTTATATTTGAAAGATACATACACATGGATGTCGGTAGGGTGAGGCTTTTGAGGTCTGTTAACACCTGGATGTTTTTAGGGGATAATGTCTTGGGATCGATTAAGCGAAAACTAAGTTTGTCATGTTGTTTTACTATGACTGATATGTCGTTATTAAATTCACGCAAGTTGAGTTTAGCGAGTGTTCCTTGTGGTACAGCCATAGTCACGATTATTCCATCAGTTGGAATTTGATAATATTTGCGTCTTCCTTCTAAAACATACACATCATCGATAACTTCACCTGTAAGGATAATAGGTTATACTATAGTGGCACTCGCTGATTTCAGTTCAGTCATTATGGTAAATACATCCCGGTTTAAGCGAAACTTTTCATCCGAGTATGAAAGTTTCTTCTCCATTTCGACTACTATACGCAAGGATTTATCAATGGCATCCCGGTGTATGGCTTGAACGAATCGCTTATTTGCAGCATCATCTTCTTTGATGGTATTGGCTACATGTTTGAGAACTTTACCCTGGCAATCCAAGTTACCATCATTCGTAAGAATTATGTTCTGAGGTGGGTACACCAACACTCTCGTGTTCTGTGTCGCTGAAGTTCCCCCAAACTTGTTCATGTTTGTAATGATGGCAGAACACAGTGTGCGCAGCTATTTATACAACAATGAATCAAATCCGTTGCGGTATCTTCCATTATACATGTCACTGTCTTTGTCAATAACCAAAAATCCATGTTTACGCTCATTCCAGCAGAAACAACATAAATTTTTAAACTAATTGAAAGTCATGTCAGTGTTGACGTGGTGGTTGTAAATGTGTGTTGAGATTCATATCGTCCTGTTTAAAGATTACGATCAAGTTAGCATTGTCTCTAACCAACTGTTTCGGTATCCGGCTATATGTCTGACACAAGTAAAAAGAATCCACTGATCTGTGTCTGCCCATGCAAAAGTAATCTCGTATATTATTCTGCTTCTCAGACGAAACATTATCAAACACAAACACAGAATTAGGTAGAGCTTCACTTGGAGGAGATACACTATGATTATCACTAAATGTTAAAAACTGAATTTGTTTAATGAGTTCTAATATTTTCCCTAGTAACTGATACTTTGGCTGCTACAAGGACTTGGAAAACACGTATACATTTTCAAAACTAAGACCATTGGGGTGTTCCAGCAGGGAGAGCACGAGATTGGTTTTTCTACAATTTGATGGGCCACACACTATTGCCCTCACTGTATCAGGAAACAGAGGTCCGTTCTTCTTCCGCCTAGTATTGGTGCCGGCAACATCAACATTACTCACGGGTAATGTGTCTCGCTGTTTGACGAACCACATGTTAACATGGCTAGGCGGTTGCTCCGGCTATATATAGGCGCGCGAACAAGTAAAGTATGTTGGTTGGTAACAATGCCTCCTACGAGGAAGAAGAAAGGTCATGGCTTTTTAAACAAGCTCATCTACAAGATGCCTTTTGAGGCGCATATACCTACATACCAGTTTTGTGGCCCCGGTACTATACTGCAAAAACGGTTTTCGCTTGGGCAGAAGGGGATCATCCCTCTAGATGTAGCATACAGGGAACACGACATTGCTTATGCACATGGGGCAGATAGAGCTGAAGTTGATAGGATACTCCCCGAGAGGGCTGCAGATAGAATGAAGGCTAAAGATGCAAAGTTTGGTGAACGTGCAGCGGCAATCTTGGTTAATAGGGACATGCGTGCCAAGTTAAAAGTTTGGCTGGGGTATTAAAAAAAGAAACCGAAGAAAAAAAAGAAAGGTGGTATTCTTCCATTAATTCCGTTATTTGCTGGCTTGTCAGCTGCTGGTGCTTTAGTAGGCGGGGTGACTAATGTCGTCAAAGCTGTTAAAGCAGCAAAAGTGGCGAATAAGCAGTTGGCTGAGGAGAAACGACAGAACAAAACGATGGGGGCACTTGCAATGAGGGGTAAAGGTTTATATTTGAAGCCATACTGGAAAGATGGGTCTGGATTAAATAAAAAAGTCGGTTCAGCTGCTGACGGACGATGACATATGTAAGCATATAAAGCGTTTGCGCATACCCTATTTTCGTGGTGTTTTCATGCGCGACACATTGCCCAAAAAAATTCGTGAGCGTGAAGGTGGAATTGTGAACTTGGATAGTGCTAAAAGCGCTGGAACACATTGGGTTGCTTACATCAAGTACAAAGATGGTGTAGTTAGATACTTCGAGAGTTTCGGTGATTTACCTCCTCCATTGGAATTACAGCGATACTTTGCAGGGAACAGAATACTTTACAATGTACAGTAACACCAGAAGTTTGGTACACATGTATGTAGATATTTGTATTTAAAATTCCTGTAAGAAAATGTATGACATCAGTCTTGAACGAACCTTGAACAGGATAACACATGTCTGTGATACTCTGCTTGTCGGGCAACAGTTCAGTCTTGCACTGCGAATTCTTTCCACAGACAGATTTGAGCCAAGGTGATTACACACTCGGTTTTGTTGACTTTCAGACTTAAAATTCGATTCCCAATATAGACGAATCAAATTGTAAATTTAATTACTTGAAAAATAAAGTGATAGTCATATCCACAGGATCTTACGAAATTGACGATTTGGCGAATTATTTGGTTCGGCACACTAAAAACGACAAGCTAGTAATTAGAGCAAACAACAATTCACTCAAGTGTGAGATAGAAATACCTGTGGACATTGACTTCGCTAAACCAAACTCAATTGGATTTCTGCTTGGATTTTCGAAACGTGTGTTAAAGCCTGGATTTCTTTCCTCGGACTACACTGTGCAGATTTCCAAAATTAACACTATAAGAATAGAGTGCAGCATGTGTACAGGAAATTACGTCAACGATAAGCTGGGAAATACACTACACCAGTTTTTTCCAACAGTTCCGCCTGGGTACAAGATTGTGAAAGTATCCGCTAATGTCATCTATCTACCAATCACAGTGAAAACTCTCAGCAACAACAACGCTAGAGTTTTCGATCAAGACGGTAATTTAGTGGATTTTAGAGGAGAAACCATTACTCTCAGACTACATACAAAAAATAAGGGGCGCTCTTTATAACAGGAAGCGTCCACCACGCAAAGCTGTCTGTTGTGAACCAACAGTGAAACGATTAACACCTGAGAACGTGCTCTTCCTACAGTCGTTAGGTTATACAGTTAAAAAACATGGATGAGGTGCTCGACATAACTTTCAGTGTGGAGTTTGATGAATCGGTGATGCGCAAACAATATTTGAGCCATCAGCCGCATACGCCATCCAAATTTAATAATGATTAAATTCGTATACTTGTTCAAAACCAAGATACATATACACTGCCGTGTGAAAGTTACTTGCACATTGAAGGACCATTCATCAAATCAGATGGGACAGGAGCTACAAATTCAACTGTCACATCCAATGCATTATCGTTTCTGTTTGAGGAAATTCGGTACGAACTTAATGGTGCTGAAATTGACCGGAATAGAAACGTTGGTATCACAAGTACATTGAAAACGCTTATTTCTGCTGATCCTCAACAAGCTGGTGTGTTGAACAATTCAGGATTGGGGCAACGTGATCTTGGAAATGGTTACTTTGTTGTATGTATACCGTTGAGTATGCTCTTGGGATTTTGTGAAGACTTTAAAATGATACTTGCAAATGTAAAACAAGAACTGATACTGATTCGATCTAGGGGTGACCCAAATTCATACGTACAAGCCAATCCACATCCCCAGAAAAGTAAATTTACCATCAGTAAACTAGCATGGGTGATGCCTTATTTGCAAGTAGACGAAAGAGAAAAAATTGCGCTGTTTAAGATTTTAGACAGTTGGAAGCCACTTCGAATTAATTTAAGAAGCTGGGATCTGTTGGAGTATCCGTTGCTTCCTATAAGAAAGATTCAAATTTGGTCTTTGAAAACATCAACACAACTTGAGAAACTTAGGTTCGTGCTTCTGGGATTTCAAACAAACAGGTAACGCAATGAGGAATTAAGTGCAGCGCTGTTTGACCACTGCAATTTCGCCAATGTCAGACTGTTCCTAAATGATGTGGCGTATCCGTACGAGAACATGAATCTAGACTTTAAGAAAAACCGAACCACAGTGTTGTATGACATGTAGGCAAGATTCCAACAGTCTTACTACGAACGAAGTCATCCTTCCCCGCTACTTAACAGTGAAGATTTTTATCACAACTGCACCTATCGCCGTAATTGAATTTTCACACCAAAATGAGTCAGTTAAAACGGGGTCTGTAGATATTCGTATAGAATTTGATAGCAGTGAAAATTTTCCTGCCATTACCGCAGCATACTGCCTGATCTTGCACGATCGGATTGTAGAATAAGTACCTCTAACAAGTGTCGTGCGTAAGCTGACATAAAATGAAGTAACACCCATAATTATCATTCATTAGCATGCCGACCATCTTCCTGGATGCACAGGGATTCGCGGAGAAGGATGGTATATTTATTTTCAAAGAAGTCGCTGTGTGTGTGACACGATCCGACAATATCATCTTTACACATTGTATAAGAGTGGCCTCGCCATCTCATGGGGGTGATAACCCAGTAGTCAGATGACTAATACATAATTACCATGGAATACCTTGGAATTTTGATGGCGTATCCTTCAGCAAGATTTGCTCCATACTACATGCAATAACCAATGAGGATGATTGAATCATTTACTTTAAAGGACGGGAGAAGGCTAGATGGCTACAGAAAATTATCAGGAATAAAGTATGCCACAACATAGAAGATTTAGGATGTCCACCCCTACGAGAACTCAAGAAAAATAATTTGAGAAAACTTTGTAACTTACATATATTTTGTAATAATATCTGTGCAATTGAAAATGTATTTTTAATCGGCAATTGGTGGGCGAAATAAAAGATTTTTTTAAAAAAAATATATACTATCTTATTATTTAATTAGGAAAGGTGAAATGATAAAAGAAAAATTTGGTAAAATGATTTTATTTACTCACAAAAAATTCTCTGCTTACAATTCAAGAACAATCAAATTTTTTAGTTGCACAAAGTTAATTGTAGAAGACATCGTAGCAGACTGAGGGATGGCTGGCGTCACTAATTATTACCGCATACGTCATCACCACCTTTGCTTACAATTCTGTTAAATATATCAGTTCCTTTTAAATCTTGTTCAACTTTGCGCTTAACAGCATCATACACTAACAGTTTTTTATATGCTTTAATTTATAACTTTAAACGTTCATAGACTAGTGCTGATCAGGGGCTGTATGACACTTTATTGACATGTACATTATCAAAATGCAAATCTATCAGCCCATTCACAGAACAACGGGGGTAGTCACGAATCACTTTCACTGATTGTGTAATCACAAACTCGTTGTAGTACTAGGTAACTTGATAACTCCAGAGCTTCATGGTGTTGATGGCGCTAGTCACTGCAGGCAAGGCGTCGAACATGTTGTCCCATGTTGATTCGCCGAGAAACACACCAAAGGCAGGCACAGCATTGTTGTAAAAACATATAGTTTTCGCTCCAGCCACTGCTCGGGACGAGATGGTGTGGTTGCCGAGTGAGACACGTTTGCTGATGCTCAGTGATGAAAAAGTCACCAATTGTATAGACCAGCTATCTCAGTACAACCCACTCTTCATGTGTGAGAGTGACTTTATTGTACCCAACTTTTTAGAGTACAACTACTGGATTAAATTCCAGTTTAGGTGACAAACCAACAGTGAACCGCTTGGTGTCGCTGCCGTTTAACTTGTAGCATGTTGAAAACAGGAGAACCTCACTAGCCATAGTGAACTGCACTTGACGAGTGCCGACCGGGAACTGAGGGTGATCTGGCTGATGTGATGGCATTTATGCGCTAGGGTTTCTATAGAAACTATTCTGTGGCTGTGACTTCACGCGAGCCAGACGTGTTCAAAGTTGAGCACGCCTCAGGTGTCGGTTTTTCCCCGCAGGGCTGAGTGGAAGGTCTGCGCGCAAAGAAATTAAACGCTTGGGAGGTGCTGCCATCTGGGTGGCTAGTCAAGGAACTAACGCGGCTACGCACAGCAGCACACGCATTCACTGTCTTATTGTAACAGGCAGGGTATGATGGAGGTTTTGCTGGTTGACATTTCCTCCTATTTGTGGTAGATGGTGCATGTCTTCTCGTACGGTATGCCTTCGTATAGGCGTTTTTTTATTATTGTTGAAAAATCTTCAGTGGTCGGTTATGTGGTCCAACATCCATCGGATAATTGCGGATAATTGCCAATGGATTTTTAGATATATAACATTGTTTGTAGAACTTTTTCGCAAGCTCGCGGAACCGATCTTTCAACATTGGTAGATTTGCAGCTTCATATAGGTCAGAGATAGGATACCTGGTATCAAGATGTAAGGCTCTCTTCAGAGCTCTATTTTGTATTGTTTGCAGGCGGCGATGATGTCGCGGCCGCGTATCCCCACACTTGACAGGCGTACTCGAGTATCGGCCTGACCAATGAACAGTAAAGACGCACACCTATAGATGCTGCGAGATTGCTGTCCCTGTTCAAAATTGGATACAGGGCTTGTAGTCTGGCTCTAGCTCTTTTCCGAAAATCTTCAATGTGTGCACGCCACGTCAATTTATTGTCGAGTGTCACGCCGAGATAGCGGGCTGTTCTGGTTCGTGGTATGCTTTTCCCATTTAACTGAAGCTGAAGGTCAGGCTGAATTCGCTGACGAGATCCCTATCTTCTGGTGAGCATAATTGGCGGGATTGATTTCAATCCGCCACCGCCTCGCCCAAGCTACTGTCTTCTGCAGGACTTCCTGTGAGGTAGTGCCGTATTGAGACTGGTTGGCACGAGTATTGAATACTGTATTGTCAATACTGATATTGACAATTCTATTAATTGCGTAGGGTTCGCTTAATGAAAAGGAATTTAACAAACACAACCTTTGAAGAAGACAGCAGATAGTTTAAACTACACCACTAAAAGACACCCTCCAACAATTTCTTTCATAACTTTCCCTCAACTAGTTAATGAAAAATGTCCCGAAAAGTTTTCCTGATTCTGGTCGATTTAACATAGCTCACTACTGACTGATAGCCTTTGATGGTTACATTCTCTAAGAATTTTTATAAGTCCAAAAAGTCTCTGACAGACTCCACCATTTATATTGAGATAACTTCTTAATTGAATGCCTAAGTACCTGCACTCTGAGTTTCTACTAATTAATTTACCGTCGATTCTTATAGTAGGTTTTCGAGTCAGCTTGCCAATGAGCAACATAAATATTGTGGGAATTAAGTTTTTCGCGGCGTATTAATGAAATAAACTATTCTCGGGTTTTCTGCCGGATAATATTTTTATTTAAATCATCGTACAACGTTTCGGCAGCAACCTCCGCTGCCTTCATCAGGTACTGCGTCATATCGAAGCTCAGACAGTAACTGCCTCACGGACGACCTTGGATGGGTGACCTTCGCTGTGGAGTCTTGATATGCATTTTTAATAATTGCTTCTACATCTACATATATACTCTGCAAATCACAAAACTGTGGTGGCAGAGGGTGCTCAGCACCAAACCTAATCTCTTTGTTGTGCATTCCAATCCCTAATGGTACGAGGAAAAAAGGAATTCATATAAGAATCAGTGCGGCACCTTATTTCTCTAATTTTATCTTTCCTGTCATGCCGACCCAAATAGGTTGGTGGACGAAGTATTTCTCTACACTCGTAAGTGAAAGTGGGAGTACGCATGTTTGCCAATAAGTTCATGCGAATCGTGCGTCGTCTATCTACCAGAGACTCCCAGCCTAGTTTACTAATCAGTTCTGTAACGCTTTCATAAGGACTGTAGCAAGCGGTCACGAATCGAGCGGCTCTTCTCTGTACTTTCTCTGTACTCTCAATCAGCCCCTTACGAAACGGATCCCAAATGGCACAACAATAGTCCAAATGTGGACGCACAAGAGATTTGTACACTATCTTCTTTGTTTGTTCATTACAATTTTTCAAAATTCGACCTAGGATCCGCAGCCTAGAATTAGCTCTACCTTTTTTTTTTTTTTTTTTTTTGCTGTCGTCAGCCTTTAGACTGGTTTGATGCAATCCTCCATCCCTTTCTATCCTGTGCTAACCTTTTCGTTTCTACATACCCCTTACAACCCACGTCCTCATATATCTGCTTCATATATTCTAATCTCTGTCTACCTCTACAGTTCTTACCTTCGACTGTTCCCTCCACTAACAAATTAACCAATCCAGCATGTCTCAAAATATGACCTACCAGCCTGTCTCTTCTTCCTGTAAGCTTCTTCCATAAACTTCTTTTCCCACCCATCATTTCCAAAACTCGTTCATTTCTTACTTTGTCTGTCCACCTAATTTTTAGCATTCTTCTGTAGCACCACATTTCAAATGCTTCAAGTTTCTTTCTTTCCGGTATTCCTAAAGTCCATGTTTCGCTACCGTAAAGTGCTGTGCTCCACACATAGAGTTTTAAGCTCTACCTACCACCGTATTAATATGTAAGTCCCATTTCATGTTCCTTTGTACTGTTACTCCCAAATATTTCATAGAATCGACCACATCAATAACTGAACTGTTTACCTCGTATTTCTGAACAATTGGATTCTTTTTGTAAGTTATGCTCATTGTCTTACACTTTTTACAATTTAGTGTGAGTTGCCACTCAGCGCACCATGCCAAAATAACATCCAGATCACGCTGAATTGCTAAACAATCGGCCAAATTCCTTACTTCCCTGTAAATAACCGCATCATCAGCAAACAATCTAAAAAGGCTTTTCACTTTGTCTCCGAGATCGTTTATAAAAATTAAAAAAAGAAGTGGTCCTATTACACTTCCTTGAGGTACACCCGATGTGACATCTAGATTAGAAGAACTTTCTCCTTCAACAACGACATACTGCGATCGACCAGTTAGAAAATCCTTTATCCATTCACAAAGCTGATCCGATATACCGTACGCTCGTAGTTTCGCTAAAAGGCGGTTGTGTGGCACAGAGTCAAAGGCTTTCTGAAAATCTAAAAAAATTGCATCTACTTGTGAACCTGCATCAATAACTTTCATTACATCGTGTGTAAATAGGGCCAGCTGTGTTTCACATGATCTTTTCTTCCGAAATCCGTGTTGATTTGTTGTAAGCAAATTATTTTCATCTAGGAAATTCATAATGTTCGAACATATAATATGCTCCATAACTCTACTACAAACAGATGTTATAGATATGGGACGATAGTTTCCAGGATCGCTTCGATCACCTTTCTTGAAAATCGGAGTTACTTGCACTATTTTCCAGTCTGAAGTTACTTTTCGCTCTTCTAGGGATTTACTGAATATATCAGACAGAAATGACCCGATTTCCGCCGCATACTCTGAAAATACTCTTACTGGAATACCATCCGGGCCAGGTGCTTTTCCCCACTTTAGGAGCTCTAATTGCTTTATGATACCTGCAGTATCTATTCGTAATGATTCCATTTCCAACTCGACACGACGTGGGAAAACGGGAATGCTATCCTTATTTTCGTCAGTAAATGAATTTTTGAATACAGTATTTAGTACATTAGCTTTATCGCGGCTTTCAATATCCTCGGACCCTTCGCGGACTAGTGCTGGAATTTTGCTGTTGGTACAACTGACTTTACGAACATACGACCAAAATTTCTTCGAGACTCTTAGAGAGAGTGTTTGAATGAAAATCGTTGAAGGTCTCACGCATCACATTCTTCACACGTAGTCTTAACTCAGCCAAGGTTTCTAAATTGCTGCGAGACCTCTTCCTTTTGTAGCGTGCGTGTATCCTTCTTTGTTTTTTGAGAAATCTTTTGACTTCGCATGTGTACCACGGTAGATCATTCTCCCCATTTATTTTCCGCTTCGGTATATGTACTTCCATACCTTCCTTGACTATATGTATAAATCGATGCCACATCTCTTCAACGGTGTCCTTTTTTAACTTAAAGTTATGGTAATTATTCCTCAGGTTGGTTCTAAAACACTCGTTTGAGGCCTTACTGAATCTGTAAACAATCCATCCATTTCCCCTTTTTCGCTTGGTCATTAATTTGATAGTCGCAATTACCGCTTTGTGATCGCTTATTCCAGTGGTCGTTGAAATGTCGGTGAATAATTCTGGCCTGTTGGTAACCAGCAAGTCTAAAATGTTTTCGCTACCGTTATGACACCGCGTAGGTTCATTCACTAGCTGCTCGAGATGATTATCGTAGAAAAAATCGAGAATTACTTCAGAAGCTGCCTTATCCCTGCTACCAGTAATGTGAACATAATTTCGCCAGTCGATATAAGGCAGATTGAAGTCGCCTCCCAGAATCATAGCATGATCCTGAAAACGGCTAGCTATACTGTTAACATTACTTCTTAATTCCTCGGCGATAGCTATGTCAGAATCGGGTGGACGGTAGAAGGCGCCTATGACGAGTTTTGACCCAGCAACATTGAGTTTAATCCATATAGTTTCACAGATAGTATCGACTTCTATTTCATTACATGGGAGGAATTTACTCACAGCTATAAATACCCCACCTCCATGAGAATGTAATCTGTCTTTACGAAAAACGTTCATGCTGTCTTTAAAAGTTTCGGCGGAACTTATTTCCGGTTTTAGCCAACTTTCTGTACCGATAATGATATCCGCTTCTGTGCTACAAATAATGCTTTCAAGTTCTGGTTGTTTGTTGCAAACACTTCTACAGTTAATTACGAGTACTTTTAACTGTTGTGACTGTTTTACGTTCCTCCTACATTACGGTGTTGTATCTGATTGGGTTGCCCGTAACTGTATTTCATGTTTCGGGTCTTCCTCCCTCAGCCTAAAAAACCACCCAGTGCATTCCACACGGCCCCTGCCACCCGTGTAGCCGATTCACGTGTGTAGTGCACACCTGAACTATTCAAGGGAACCCTACATGACTCAACCCTATGACGGAGATCGAGAAATCTGCAGCCAATATCATCACAGAAACGTCGTAGTCTCTGGTTGAGCCCCTCAATACGGCTCTGAACCAGAGGTCCACAATCAACTCTGTCTACGATGCTACAGATGGTTAACTTCGCCGAAATCTTGCGGCCACTTGCCACAGAGTTCACCCTTTCAGCCAGCCGCCGGAAGGAAGAGAGGATAACCTCCGACCCAAGGCGACAAGCATCGTTGGTGCCGACGTGAGCCACAATCTGCAGTTGGCTACACCCCGTCCGTTCTATGGCATCCGGGATGGCCTGCTCCACATCTCGGATCAGACCACCCGGAATACACACCGAATGGACGTTGGATTTCTTCCCCGAGTAATCCGCCATTTCCCTAAGGGGCTCTAAAAACCGCCTAACATTAGAGCTCCCAACTACCAGAATACCCTTCTGCGATCGCCCAGACCTAGCGGGCTGGGGGGCCATCAGCTCGCAGGATGACAATTGCGGGACTGAATCAGCCTCCGAAAATACGTCATACCGGTTGGACAGTCGAACAAGTTCACCGTCTTGGCCTTTAAGCCTGTTCGACTGCCCCCGTTTGCGGCTTCGAAGTCTGGTAGCCATATGCCAGTCACCGTCAGGTGACCTAGGCACGGCCTCCAACTTTTCAGCCTGGGATGCAGGTACAATGCTCGACATAGGTGAATCAGGGAGCGGCGTGGCTACATCGGGTTCACCAATATCGCATCTGCTGCAACCTTCTACGGCAGCTTCCAGCTGTGTAACTTTCGCTAACACAGCAGCAAGCTGAGCGCGCAGATCAGCCACCTCAGCTCGCGTCTGCACACAGCAATCACAGTCCCTAGACATACTGCTTTTTAAAATCGAAAAAAAGGAAAATGAACAGAAACTCGAACTAATCTGTACGTTGGATAAACTGCAAAAACTCAGTGAGAACAATAATCAAATCTACACCCCACTAGAGATAAAATGTAACACAAAGATAAGCTACTGAGGAAAAGACCTTAAACTGCTAAATAACCTGTACTTCTTACAAAAAGTAAACAATCAGAGATTAAGCAGATTCACACACCACTAAAGATAAAATGTCAAGCTAAATCACGCTACTTTACTGAGTGACCGTCCAACTGCAACTAACCTTTACTTTCTACAAAAGTAAACACTCAAAGATAAAACTAACTAAATCCACACACCACTAAAGATAAAATGTAAAGCTATAACACGCTACTTTACTGAGTGACCGTCCAACTGCAACTAACCTCTACTTTCTACAAAAGTAAACACTCAAAGATAAAACTAACTAAATCCACACACCACTAAAGATAAAATGTAAAGCTATAACACGCTACTTTACTGAGTGACCAACCAACTGCAACTAACCTCTACTTTCTACAAAAGTAAACACTCAAAGATAAAACTAACTAAATCCACACACCACTAAAGATAAAATGTAAAGCTATAACACGCTACTTTACTGAGTGACCGTCCAACTGCAACTAACCT
This sequence comes from Vandiemenella viatica, assembly GCA_031002005.1. Lineage (NCBI taxonomy): Eukaryota > Metazoa > Arthropoda > Insecta > Orthoptera > Morabidae > Vandiemenella > Vandiemenella viatica. The sequence continues at coordinate 284,583,584 of JARYHS010013630.1, read as the reverse complement.
CTACTTTCTACAAAAGTAAACACTCAAAGATAAAACTAACTAAATCCACACACCACTAAAGATAAAATGTAAAGCTATAACACGCTACTTTACTGAGTGACCATCCAACTGCAACTGCTTCCTGTTAAGCAATGGCGTAGAGTATGGCTGTGACTTCCGTGGAGCCACGTGATGCACCATCATCATCATCATTGGTGTCATTTGCCAGTCAGCCGCGGCCATCCGGTTCCACCACGTCTGGGGTCGATTGAAGCGGCGACCAATGGCGGAGCAGCGGAAAATTTCTCCCCGGTAGCAGGCTACTTATGGAAGTTCCGGGTCGTCCGTGAGGCAGTTACTGTCTGAGCTTCGATATGACGCAGTACCTGATGAAGGCAGCGGAGGTTGCTGCCGAAACGTTGTGCGATGATTTAAATAAAAATATTATCCGGCAGAAAACCCGAGAAAAGTTTATTTCAACATAAATATTGTTTTATATGGTGCTAAATTCAAATATACTTTACTGCACCATTGGCTGAGGCAATTAAGTACTACATCACTGTTGTTCTCAATTTCTGCTTCTAGCTCCTTCGCCCAAGTAACAAAAGTTAATCGTCAAAAGCAATTAGGTCTAGAAGTTCAGGTATTCTTTGTAATAGTTCGATCGCTGGTTCCATCCTATATCCCAGAATATGGGATGCAAACCGTATCTTTCGAGCATCGTTTAGTAAGGGTCTTCGTTATGGACTAGTTCTGGCGTCTCAAGGAAGCGATTCTAAATCTGCAATAGTCCCTGAAGGTATAGAATAATCTTCTTGGATCTTCCTCAGTCCTTCAAACAGGGCAGGCCACTATAGATTGTCAAACGCGCCCTCGATGTCCACAAAAATGCCCACTACTGCTATTAATTGTTTCCATCGACCGTTTTATGACATCCTCTGTAGACTTCACCGTTCCAAATCCATATTGACTGGAATTAATTCCCTGAAGTTCCAGGTGGTTTTGTAATTTTTTATATAGAATATTCTCTTGACCTTTGCCAAACACATTCAATAAACAAATCGGCAGGTAAGATTTATCGTCTCCTTTATTTAGAATTACCACCTCATTGTTTTTCGATATTCCCGGAACTCTACCCTGATATAGGCATTCGTTCAGGAGTCTGCATAGGATGGGAGCTAATTTTATGATTAACTCCTGCAGGACCTCTGCTGGAATTCCATCCGAATAGGGAGAATTTACTTTTTTATTATCTTTATTGCGGTTATTGCTTCTTGGGGTGTAATATTACTTCTTTTCTCTTCACTTCAGCAGGGCTGCCACATGTTTCATCGTAGTGTTACTTGTTCTTCTGTTTCTTCTTCCGGGTTGTCATCTGGTAACAAAACTTTCAATAACTCTTCCGCTGACTCACTCCAATTCGTGGTTAATCGTCCATTTGTTTTCTTTAATGATGGATAATATTGTGGGAGGCCTGATTTTACCTGCAGCTATTTTTCAAGGAATACCCCATGGATTATTCATAAGGTTTTCCGTCAAGAAGGCTTCTAGCATTTTTGTTTTGTCTCTCTAATGGTATCTTTGAAAATCTGCCTCTTCTGCCTGTAGCATTCGAGGAGTATACTTCTGTCTGCTGCCAGCAGGCTTCGTTGATACGTTCTTCTCGCTATTCTCATATTTAGTCGCAGTTTCTGAATTTTTCTATCCGTATTTTGTCAGTGCGATCTACTATCATTTTTAGCGGTATCGCCTGTTTCAAGGCTCTTTGTATTGCAGATGTCAGCTCTATTTTGGCTTTGTCTACATCGAAGTGGCTTTCTGCCACATCCGGTGGAGTAAACACATCCTCATCTTTAACTTTCCTGATGTTGTGTATTGTTTTAATGCTTCCGTTACCGTTACTTTCATTTGTCTGCGTTCTGCCCAGTTCTTATACAATTAAATAGTGATCGCTTATTGTAATATTGTCAAACACTCTCCAAAGCAGATTTCCCGCATGAATGTTTGAAATTGATACATCAATATTTGTTCTTGTGACAGCACTGATGCAGAAAGGATTATGTACTTGGTTTCTAACCTCTAGCCCCATTTCGCTTATCAGTTTTTCTAAAAGTTGCCCTCTCCTGTCAGTCTTCTTACTGTTCCAGAAAACAGATTTTTCATTAAAATCTGCTGTAATAACTAGTGGATAATCCCATAGCTGCATCTATCTGCCGTATTCTATCTAGGTATGGGTAGATCTCGTCACTGTACTAGAAATACATACTTACCATTAGGCTTCCCCTTGCTGCTCTTATCTCAGTTCATACCGTGTGTTCTACACATAACTGCGTAATTTTAGTAACTGTTAATTGCTTATTCAAAACGATTATTGCTGGCATTGGGTTATTGCCCTCTGTGATTATAACAGTAATCTTATATATATATATAAAAATAGACGTGTTTTTTCCTATATTTCACTTTTCAGCCACCACTACCTAGCACAGATCACTGATGTTTGTGGGTGGAAGTAGCATGGAGTTTCCTGTCGTGCACAACGTTGGCCGAATGCCGATAGCTGTGGGGATGTGGGAGATATAATAATTAAAGTTGGTGAGTGCAGGGCGTTTTCATATTTCGACCGAAAATTCGTATCTCCGTATACTTCTCTTTCCTGCCACAACTACATAACATAGACTTTTGATATTTGTGTGTGGTAGTAGAATCGTCTTTCCTGTCATGCACTATGGTTGTTAGATGTCGGTAACTATGGGGGTGTGGGAGATATGGGGGTTGAAAGTAGTTGACCTGTGGCAATTTCATACATTCTGCCAAAGACAAAAGTGTCATGGTGTATCACTTTTCAGCGAAAACTATAGATCACAGATAACTGGCGTTTGTGTGTTAGTAGTAGCACAGAGTCAGCCTTTCGATCACAACAGCGGCCGAATTTCAGATACTGAGGTTCTGTGGTAGATATGGTGGTTGTAAGTGGCCGACCAAGGATATTTTCGTATTTCGACTGTCTCCGCATATGTCACTTTTCTGCCACAACTACATAGCATAGGAGCATTGCTGTTTGTGTTTGGTAGTAGAATCGTATCTCATGTAGTGCACTATGGTTGTTAGATGTCGGTAGCTATGGGGGTGTGGGATATATGGGGGGTGAAAGTGGCCGACCTGTGGCAATTTCATACTTCTGCCAAAAGACAAAAGTGTCATGGTGTATCACTTTTCAGCGAAAAACTATAGATCACAGATAACTGGCGTTTGTATGTAGTAGTAGCACAGAGTCACCTTTCGATCACAACAGCGGCCGAATTTCAGAAACTGTGGTACTGTGGTAGATATGGTGGTTGTAATGTGGCCGACCAAGGATATTTTCGTATTTCGACTGTCTCCGCATATGTCACTTTTCTGCCACAACTACATAGCATAGAGCATTGCTGTTTGTGTTTGGTAGTAGAATCGTATCTCATGTAGTGCACTATGGTTGTTAGATGTCGGTAGCTATGGGGGTGTGGGAGATATGGGGGTTGAAAGTGGCCGACCTGTGGCAATTTCATACTTCTGCCAAAGACAAAAGTGTCATGGTGTATCACTTTTCAGCGAAAACTATAGATTACAGATAACTGGCGTTTGTGTGTAGTAGTAGCACAGAGTCACCTTTCGATCACAACAGCGGCCGAATTTCAGATACTGTGGTACTGTGGTAGATATGGTGGTTGTAAGTGGCCGACCAAGGATATTTTCGTATTTCGACTGTCTCCGCATATGTCACTTTTCTGCCACAACTACATAGCATAGAGCATTGCTGTTTGTGTTTGGTAGTAGAATCGTATCTCATGTAGTGGACTATGGTTGTTAGATGTCGGTAGCTATGGGGGTGTGGGAGATATGGGGGTTGAAAGTGGCCGACCTGTGGCAATTTCATACTTCTGCCAAAGACAAAAGTGTCATGGTGTATCACTTTTCAGCGAAAACTATAGATTACAGATAACTGGCGTTTGTGTGTAGTAGTAGCACAGAGTCACCTTTCGATCACAACAGCGGCCGAATTTCAGATACTGTGGTACTGTGGTAGATATGGTGGTTGTAAGTGGCCGACCAAGGATATTTTCGTATTTCGACTGTCTCCGCATATGTCACTTTTCTGCCACAACTACATAGCATAGAGCATTGCTGTTTGTGTTTGGTAGTAGAATCGTATCTCATGTAGTGCACTATGGTTGTTAGATGTCGGTAGCTATGGGGGTGTGGGAGATATGGGGGTTGAAAGTGGCCGACCTGTGGCAATTTCATACTTCTGCCAAAGACAAAAGTGTCATGGTGTATCACTTTTCAGCGAAAACTATAGATTACAGATAACTGGCGTTTGTGTGTAGTAGTAGCACAGAGTCACCTTTCGATCACAACAGCGGCCGAATTTCAGATACTGTGGTACTGTGGTAGATATGGTGGTTGTAAGTGGCCGACCAAGGATATTTTCGTATTTCGACTGTCTCCGCATATGTCACTTTTCTGCCACAACTACATAGCATAGAGCATTGGTGTTTGTGTTTGGTAGTAGAATCGTATCTCATGTAGTGGACTATGGTTGTTAGATGTCGGTAGCTATGGGGGTGTGGGAGATATGGGGGTTGAAAGTGGCCGACCTGTGGCAATTTCATACTTCTGCCAAAGACAAAAGTGTCATGGTGTATCACTTTTCAGCGAAAACTATAGATTACAGATAACTGGCGTTTGTGTGTATTAGTAGCACAGAGTCACCTTTCGATCACAACAGCGGCCGAATTTCAGATACTGTGGTACTGTGGTAGATATGGTGGTTGTAAGTGGCCGACCAAGGATATTTTCGTATTTCGACTGTCTCCGCATATGTCACTTTTCTGCCACAACTACATAGCATAGAGCATTGCTGTTTGTGTTTGGTAGTAGAATCGTATCTCATGTAGTGCACTATGGTTGTTAGATGTCGGTAGCTATGGGGGTGTGGGAGATATGGGGGTTGAAAGTGGCCGACCTGTGGCAATTTCATACTTCTGCCAAAGACAAAAGTGTCATGGTGTATCACTTTTCAGCGAAAACTATAGATTACAGATAACTGGCGTTTGTGTGTAGTAGTAGCACAGAGTCACCTTTCGATCACAACAGCGGCCGAATTTCAGATACTGTGGTACTGTGGTAGATATGGTGGTTGTAAGTGGCCGACCAAGGATATTTTCGTATTTCGACTGTCTCCGCATATGTCACTTTTCTGCCACAACTACATAGCATAGAGCATTGGTGTTTGTGTTTGGTAGTAGAATCGTATCTCATGTAGTGCACTATGGTTGTTAGATGTCGGTAGCTATGGGGGTGTGGGAGATATGGGGGTTGAAAGTGGCCGACCTGTGGCAATTTCATACTTCTGCCAAAGACAAAAGTGTCATGGTGTATCACTTTTCAGCGAAAACTATAGATTACAGATAACTGGCGTTTGTGTGTAGTAGTAGCACAGAGTCACCTTTCGATCACAACAGCGGCCGAATTTCAGAAACTGTGGTACTGTGGTAGATATGGTGGTTGTAAGTGGCCGACCAAGGATATTTTCGTATTTCGACTGTCTCCGCATATGTCACTTTTCTGCCACAACTACATAGCATAGAGCATTGCTGTTTGTTTTTGGTAGTAGAATCGTATCTCATGTAGTGCACTATGGTTGTTGGATGTCGGTAGCTATGAGGGTGTGGGAGAAATGGGGGATAAAATGGTAGACCTGCGGCAATTTCATATTTCTGCCAAAGACGCATGTGTCACGGTGTATCACTTTTAAGTGAAAACTATCAATCGCAGATCACTGGCGTTTGTGTGTGGTAGTAACACAAAGTCACCCATCGATCACATCGTTGGCCGAAATTCGGTAACTGTGGGAGTGTGTGAGATATGGTGTTTGAAATTGGTCGATCATGAATATTTTCGTATTTCATCCAAAGACTTGTGTGTATCCGTAAATTTTACTTTGCTGCCGGAACTACATAGTGCAGATGACTGGTATTTGTGTGTGGTAATAGTATCGAGTCTCCCATCGTGCACTATGGTAGGTAGATGTCTACAGCTGTCAATATGAATACTTTACAATCATGAACGAAGTTGTCGGTACCAGCTATTATATTATAGATGTGGAAGTAAGTTTCTGTCTTTTTGTTACGTTTTGACGACTAAATGGCTATATCAATATTGATGGAATTTAACAATGAAATAGTGTAGGAAGGACACAGGACATTTTTTCGGTATGAATAACAGTTTTAGTCACGAAATTTTAAGAACTTATAGTCACGCAGTCTGTTAGTGTTTGATTTATTAATAAATTTCGATAAGAAACAAAACTTATTATTTAGTATAGAATTCAATTTGCTCTGCACTGTACTATTCATTTGTGTCTGTATAAAAGTTTCTGGCACCAATTTGTCTTCCTTCTTGACATGCCTTACGGCACGTAAACCTGGCCTAAGGTGCAGGTCTAGAAGACAATGTGCTGCTATTAGATTATAAGATTCAGATGCTCATGTTGAATAAAGAAGAAAAAACCAAGCTGAAATATAGCCGCCATCAGTTAACCCCTACCCCCCCCCCCCCCCACACACACACACATCCCCGCACCTTCGCTTACTTTTCTGTTTTTAAATATGTTGTAAATTGATTCTCTTCATGAGACAAGATTAGACGATAGGATGATATAATGATGGCTTTCCATCATATTATGTCGACTCGGTGTTGTTTGGGACAAATCTTACGTTACTTACAGTTTTCTATATCCAATTCTGGAAATGAAACTCCAAGTCCACGCGTACGAAGTCGCGGGTAACACCTAGTATTTAATTAAATTACAATAGAGGGCACGCTCCGGTGGCAATTTCCCCACTCACCCATCTTCCCCCTTTCCTACACCCAGCTACATTTGCCCTCTGCAAATTTATCTTTAAATTCTTTCAACATTTTTGGTAAATTATTTATCATTTCTCTTGGTAACTTATCCAATCCATGACACCCTTACCCAAAATGGAGGATCTTCCTACTCCCTAGCGCCTGAAATCGAGTGCCAGCTTGTGGTCATGGTCATCTTTTCCCTTTCATGCATTGCTTTTAATTCTTACACCAATATATTTTCATGCCTCGTCACCAATATACGACTTGTACACTCCCATGACCCTTTTCACCCTCCTCCTGTTCTCCAATGAATCCCATTCCTGTTCTTTTATCATATCTGTTACTGATTGCATTCTGCGGTAATTTCCAGAAACAAATCTAGTAGCCCTTTCTTGCACCTTCTCCAACTCCTGTATTTGATACACAAAATGTGGTTCCCATATTACACCACCATTTCCAAGCAATCATCTGACAAAAAGTTTTGTACCCAATTTCTTTACTCCCCTCATACATCCTCTCATCACTCTCTCCAACAAGTACTGAATTTTGAAACCTTTTCCTACTACCTGACCAATGTTTCCTGCCCAGTTAAGCTTGTTATCAAATGTAATACCAAGATATTTACATTTCAAGTCTTCAACAAGGAATTCTTTCCCCACCTTATAATCGTAATCAACGTTTAGTTTTTTATTTGTATATCTAATAATCTGACTCTTCTTTGGGTTTAGCTTCATCTCATTATTACCAACCCAACTAGATATCCTGCCCACCCTGCAGCTGTTTACAGTCCTCTACTGTTTTGACCCTTTTATATAGCATTATGTCATGTGCAAACAATCTAGTTTCTGATAGTAAACAATCAACACAATGATTCATTAGAATAATCAATAGCAATGGTCCCAATACGCTACCCTGTGGCACTCCAATTTTTACTTCCACTTCTTTTGATACTGCATTTCCTACTTTAATTTTATGTTTTCTACCTTTTAAAAATTCTTCTACCCAGCAAATCACTTTCTCATCCTCATGATGTTACAGGCATGTGCGGGATTTTGCGTTGCCAGGAATACGCTGTTGGAGACAAATAACGTATGCTCTCAATTCCTCAACTACCCTTCTGGTTTTGTGTAGAACCTTGGCGCTTTCCTTAAGGTGAGTAACTTATAACATAGAATTTATTGGTGGCTGATATGCCTATTGCTCTGGTGCCAAGGTAGGCTTGTATCAAATAGACTGAATCCATGGATCATGACAAACTGCTTGTATGTTTCCTCAGGATCAAATATTTCTCCTCTTCTCTCGAAAATCTTATGTAGTGTCAGGAGCTGAGATGGATCAGTTGGAAGATTTAGCGATCTTAGTTGCATCCTGCCAGTTGCCTAAGTTTGTGGGAACATTATGTTTTTACCACCTTGATGGAGGACTCTTGTCAAATGTGGGAGGGCAAGTGTAAGTGTATTCACTTCTTCGAGTCTAGTTAGTCGAAGTGTATCTTCAAAATTGGCGTACAGTACCACTGGATCAGCAGTAACGGGATTTGGTTTGCCTACCACAAAATTTGGGTGTTTTACTTGGCTGGTGCTCATACTTCGTTTCCGAAGATGATACACATTTTCTTCAGAATATCCGAAACTACTGCTACTAACAAAATGCTGGCAAAAGCCGAATCAGCGGTGGAGAAAATTTCGTCCCCTTGTTCATCTATTAACTGCTACCGATCTGTTTGAACGACGACGCTTACCATCATTTTCTACATTTCCATCGCCTTCTTCTTCCTAAATGTTTCTGCTCTAGCAGCATTTCTTCGTCTACGAGATGGGGGATTGCTTGTCTTCTTTTGATTTTTCATAACAACTTTTTCAACTGCCATTTCGACTGCTTTGTTTGTCAGGTCAGCTATATTCACCATCATTTCTTGATCTATCTGTAACTGGGTCGTCAGAAATCGATTGCGAACTCTTCCTTTGATAGTTTTGCTTCAAAGTTTTGCTCATATACTTTGTTTACTGTATCATTTATGTCAAAACTATTTCGTACTTTATATAGAATAGCTGTTACCCGCGACTTCGTACGCGTGGACTTGGAGTTTCATTGCCAGAATTGGATATAGAAAACTGTTAGTAACGTAAGATTTGTCCCAAACAACACCGAGTCGACATAATATGATGGAAAGCCATCATTATATCATCCTATCGTCTAATCTGTCTCATGAAGAGAATCAATTTACAACATATTTAAAAACTGAAAAGTAAGCGAAGGTGCGGGGATGTGTGTGTGTGTGTGTGTGGAAGGGGGTGGTGGGGTTAAATGATGGCAGCTTTATTTCAGCTTGGTTTTTTCTACTTTATTCAACATGAGCAATCTGAATCTTATAATCTAATAGCAGCACATTGTCTTCTAGACTTGCACCTTAGGCCAGGTTTACGTCCGTAAGGTATGTCAAAAAGGAAGACAAATTGGTGCCAGAAACTTTTATACAGACACAAATGAATAGTACAGTGCAGAGCAAATTGACTTCTATACTAAATAATAAGTTTTGTTTCTTATCGAAATTTATTAACAAATCAAACACTAACAGACTGCGCGTCTGAGCAACCAACGTAACATTACAGACTAACACACGAATCTGTCTGTCTTTCATCATTCGATAAGTTATTAAAATTTCGTGACTAAAACTGTTATTCATACCGAAAAAATGTCCTGTGTCCTTCCTACATTATTTCATTGTTAAATTCCATCAATATTGATATAGCCATTTAGTCGTCAAAACGTAACAAAAAGACAGAAACTTACTTCCACAATTATAATATAATAGCTGGTACCCACAACTTCGTTCGTGATTGTAAAGTTTTCATATTGACAGCTGTAGACATCTAACCACAATAGTGCACGATGGGAGACTCGATACTATTACCACACACAAATACCAGTCTTCTGTGCTATGTAGTTCCGGCAGCAAAGTAAAATTTACGGATACACACAAGTCTTTGGATGAAATACGAAAATATTCATGATCGACCAATTTCAAACACCATATCTCACACACTCCCACAGTTACCGAATTTCGGCCAACGTTGTGATCGATGGGTGACTCTGTGTTACTACCACACGAAAACGTCGGTAATCTGCGATTGATAGTTTTCACTCAAAAGTGATACACCGTGACATATGCGTCTTTGGCAGAAATATGAAATTGCCACAGGTCGACCATTTTCATCCCCCATATCTACCACACACCCATAGCTACAGACCTCTAACAACCATAGTGCACGACAACAGACACGATTCTACCACCACACATAAACACCAATGCTCTATGCTATGTAGTCGTGGCAGAAAAGAGAAATCTGCGGAGACACATGCCTTTCGTCGAAATACGAAAATATCCTTGGTCGGCCATTTACAACCACCATATATCACACACAACCACAATTTCTGAGATTCGGCCGCTGTTGTGATCGAAAGGTGACTCTGTGCTACTACTACACACAAACGCCAGTTATCTGTGATCTATAGTTTTCGCTGAAAAGTGATACACCATGACACTTTTGTCTTTGGCAGAAGTATGAAATTGCCACAGGTCGATCACTTTCAACCCCCATATCTCCCACACCCCCATAGCTACCGACATCTAACAACCATAGTGCACTACATGAGATACGATTCTACTACCAAACACAAACACCAATGCTCTATGCTATGTAGTTGTGGCAGAAAAGTGACATATGCGGAGACAGTCGAAATACGAAAATATCCTTGGTCGGCCACTTACAACCACCATATCTACCACAGTACCACAGTTTCTGAAAATCGGCCGCTGTTGTGATCGAAAGGTGACTTTGTGCTACTACTACACACAAACGCCAGTTATCTGTGATCTATAGTTTTCGCTGAAAAGTGATACACCATGACACTTTTGTCTTTGGCAGAAGTATGAAATTGCCACAGGTCGAACACTTTCAACCCCCATATCTCCCACACCCCCATAGCTACCGACATCTAACAACCATAGTGCACTACATGAGATACGATTCTACTACCAAACACAAACACCAATGCTCTATGCTATGTAGTTGTGGCAGAAAAGTGACATATACGGAGACAGTCGAAATACGAAAATATCCTTGGACGGCCACTTACAACCACCATATCTACCACAGTACCACAGTTTCTGAAAATCGGCCGCTGTTGTGATCGAAAGGTGACTTTGTGCTACTACTACACACAAACGCCAGTTATCTGTGATCTATAGTTTTCGCTTAAAAGTGATACACCATGACACTTTTGTCTTTGGCAGAAGTATGAAATTGCCACAGGTCGATCACTTTCAACCCCCATATCTCCCACACCCCCATAGCTACCGACATCTAACAACCATAGTGCACTACATGAGATACGATTCTACTACCAAACACAAACACCAATGCTCTATGCTATGTAGTTGTGGCAGAAAAGTGACATATGCGGAGACAGTCGAAATACGAAAATATCCTTGGACGGCCCCTTACAACCACCATATCTACCACAGTACCACAGTTTCTGAAAATCGGCCGCTGTTGTGATCGAAAGGTGACTCTGTGCTACTATTACACACAAACGCCAGTTATCTGTGATCTATAGTTTTCGCTGAAAAGTGATACACCATGACACTTTTGTCTTTGGCAGAAGTATGAAATTGCCACAGGTCGATCACTTTCAACCCCCATATCTCCTACACCCCCATAGCTACCGACATCTAACAACCATAGTGCACTACATGAGATACGATTCTACTACCAAACACAAACACAAATGCTCTATGCTATGTAGTTGTGGCAGAAAAGTGACATATGCGGAGACAGTCGAAATACGAAAATATCCTTGGACGGCCACTTACAACCACCATATCTACCACAGTACCACAGTTTCTGAAAATCGGCCGCTGTTGTGATCGAACGGTGACTTTGTGCTACTACTACACACAAACGTCAGTTATCTGTGATCTATAGTTTTCGCTGAAAAGTGATACACCATGACACTTTTGTCTTTGGCAGAAGTATGAAATTGCCACAGGTCGATCACTTTCAACCCCCATATCTCCCACACCCCCATAGCTACCGACATCTAACAACCATAGTGCACTACATGAGATACGATTCTACTACCAAACACAAACACCAATGCTCTATGCTATGTAGTTGTGGCAGAAAAGTGACATATGCGGAGACAGTCGAAATACGAAAATATCCTTGGACGGCCACTTACAACCACCATATCTACCACAGTACCACAGTTTCTGAAAATCGGCCGCTGTTGTGATCGAAAGGTGACTTTGTGCTACTATTACACACAAACGCCAGTTATCTGTGATCTATAGTTTTCGCTGAAAAGTGATACACCATGACACTTTTGTCTTTGGCAGAAGTATGAAATTGCCACAGGTCGATCACTTTCAACCCCCAAATCTCCCACACCCCTATAGCTACCGACATCTAACAACCATAGTGCATGACGGGAAAGACTATTCTACTACCACACACAAACACCAAAGGTCTATGTTATGTAGTTGTGGCAGGAAAGAGAAGTATACGGAGATACGAATTTTTGGTCGAAATATGAAAACGCCCTGCACTGACCAACTTTAATCATTATATCTCCCACATCCCCACAGCTATCACCATTCGGCCAACGGTGTGCACGACAGGAAACTCCAAGCTACTTCCACCCACAAACATCAGTGATCTGTGCTAGGTAGTGTTGGCTGAAAAGTGAAATATAGGAAAAAACACGTCTATTTTTATATATATATAAGATTACCAATGGTCTCCTCTTTCTTGGAAGCTCTGATTTAATTCTTTATGTTCCATTAACTGGTTCACATCATCTTTAGTTTCTGCAGCGATAATTACTGAGTTTTTAGTACTCCTTATTTTATTAATTTTTATTTTGATGGCTTGATTCTTTTGATAATCTGTTTCCAAAATTATTTTTGAGTTTTTGCCACATCTTGAGCTCACGAAAAGAGAACTTCTTTGAGATGGTACGATTTTAATTTTTGTTAAACTCGTTGTCTTGCTGGCCGCAGCAGCATAGCTTGGCCGAGAAGTTATGTTTCTATTTTACAATTGTTTTGTTTAGCCTCTCTACTTATTTTTTTTTAATTTTCTGAGTTTTTTCCTCCTATGTACGAAACGGCAACCGCCCAACTGGTAAGTTTATCCTTAATTTCAAGGAGCAGTGTTTCATTAAATTTTTGGCCCCAGCAACAATAGGGGTTTTCAATTTTCACACATTTAAGTTGATACTTCAGACGGAATGAATAATTTGTTCTGGGTAACGTAAAGGCATTTTTCTTGGCGGGTATGAGGAAAGAAAAGGCTTACTTCCTAGAAAAATGTTGACAAGTTTTCTTGCTGCAACGTTGCTACATTTTCTTCCAGCTAACATCACTTCAGAAATTTCCGCATTCAAGGAATCATGTTTCATAGCTAGGCAATTGTTATTTATCCCGTTTGTTCTATCACATTTTTATTTCATTAATGATTATACCTCGTGATTCTTTGTTAAAACAGTTTGATTACTTGCGGCGATTATCAATAAATATTCAATCACGAAATTTTAGATCTTTCTTCTTTAGAGTTTCATCAAATCTAACAATACCGAAAGATTATATATAAAATTTAAGACAAATCCTTGAACTCTAACCTTTTAACGTTTAATATATTCTTGCGAAATTTTGTACTCCCAGAAGCGGAAGATCATCCGGCGTTACAAATATTGATTTAGTTCAGAAGAGAGAATGATATTCACACTTGGCAAAAGACAAAATATTTTATTCACCACTCTAATAAAGGTATTATTCTGATAAACTCCGTTCGAATTTTTTTCTTCTAATTCATTTAGTTCTATAACAATTTTTGCTTCGTTTTCCTTGCCAAACACAATAACGTTATATTCGTTTCTATCTTCTCCTCTTAATATGTCACTGAATAACGAAATATTGTAATTCTTTTTGCCTATACACCAACAAAATTTTATGGCATAGTTCTTTATTATTGTGAACATATTCCACGATTCTTATTTTTTTATTGTTCACTGAATTGGGTCACCAAGGACGACACTGGCCACAGCAGGTGGCTTGTTCAAATCATGGAGGGAGGGGGAGGGGAAGGGAGGGAGGACCTGAGTTCCAGCCCGAAGAGTGAACGGGCCTGTTAGGTTCGGCATATTAATCTATTGGAGAATAGTTTTGTGTTGCCATTTGAGAACAGGTAACTTTAAGTGTTTTGTATAAGTACTTGTATATTTCTTTGTTTGTGAAATGTGTAGTTTATGAGGCGGAGATTGGGGATTGTATCATTATTAGTCTACATGTTGCGGGAAACCACCTAAAAATCACAATCAGGATTCGAAACCGTGAACTGTTGAACCCCCTATGGTCAGGATGCATGCACTGATTCGGTTGGGAAGGGTGCCATAAAGCCATGGTGTCATCTCCAGAGGCAAGCTGGCCCATAACTGTTGTAAATTGTCGGTCCTTAATATCCTTCATACAGGCTCAGGACGGAGTAGGCATCAGAGCTGGTCTCACTTATTGTTGAATTACAAAATTATGGCTAAGTCTGAATAGTGCATCTGTTGGTCACTAGGAGCGCTAATGACCAGTGAGTAATAACATTCCGCAAAAAAAATTCTTTATATATAAAATCCTAGGCTTAAACTGCATCACAGTGGACAAACCGCTGGACCAATACAGACAAAATTCACACGAAATGTTATTGAGGTTGAGGTGGCGCAAAAGGTATTTTTTTTTTTTTAAATAATTCACTCCATTAGGTGACGTTAAGGAAAGGGGCTTTCGTAATACAGAATACTACAGTTCACTGGTGTTTATAGATAATGACCATTAGTTACTTGGGGTAGATTTCTGGGTAGTAAAACAGAAAAAAAATCAAGGTATTGGCTGCTTACCGTAGTGAAAGAATGAATGATGAAGATGAGGCTGTTGAAGAGAAACTAAATTCATACTCAGAGTTCACAACTGACAGAAGAATGGCCATTGTCTGTGGGTTTTAAATTTTCCAGTTGTCAATTGGGTAGGTCATAAGATTAATAACACTAGGACCGAGCGTGGTAGGGGAGCCATAAACGCTCTGGCCTCTCATTCGGGAGGACGCCGGTTTGAATCCCCGACTGGGCATCCAGATATGGGTTTTCCATTGTTTCCCCCGAATCAATCCAGGCGAATGTCAGGATGCTTCCTTTAAAAGGCAATGGCCGAATTCCTTCCCGTTCCCTGTGCCCAGTCCTTTCCAACTTCTGATGACCTCGACTTTAACGAGGCGAACAGACATAACCGAAACAAAGACGACAAAGGAACAGAGATTTACATATAACTTAATAAGGGAAGGAGGCATTACAGAAGTGTTAGAACGGAATACAAGGGAGGCAAACATGTTGGATATCTTCTAATAAAGCCAGATGGTAACCTTGTTTGGAGTCAGTAAAGTAACTGAATTAATAAGTGGTGATAAAGCAGTTCTGATGGATAACAGAAAGTTCAGTAAACCAGTGACAAAAAAATTAATAATTTTACTATTAAGAGAGATTTTCCTCACTACAGAGGTTTTTTTCCCCAACATAACAATAAAGAATTCGGAACATAGATCTTGACTTCATCTTCTCAAAATATCCTCCAGATATTTCGATCGTGTATATGCTACCAAGTTTTCTCATTGCTGTTTGTACATTTTGGAGTCAGGTAATCACGGGCCGTCCTCTTTCCTCCTTCCTTTAACTTCCCATTCCTGTACTAGTTTTGGTATCCTATTGTCTTCCACGCAGTCACTTCCTGATCGCGGTACAGGTTACATCGGTCCGCGAGCGCGCTAGTCAGTCCGAATTGTTTACCTTGTGTGACTACGGAAAGTGTTTGTACCGTCGTGATAAAAGTATATTTAAAACTTATAAAGTGCAACAAGCAGTGAACGAATAGTTTGTGGTAAAACTGAAAGATGTCTTACCCGTTAGACACGGGGGGCAGACTATTAAG